>NIPQ01090028.1:30128-93837 GCA_002806875.1 Lepidotrigona ventralis hoosana
CGGCCGCCCTAACGATTGCATCCCGGCGAGCAGAATCCTTGCAACTTTAGTCGCGCTAATTGCCGGCGATTAAAAATTGAAGGGAGAGGGGAGGCGAGTGGCGAGGCCTGTTTGTCGGCGAGCACTTTCGACGACGACGGGAGGAGAACCCTCGGCACGCACTCGGCGAATTGCACCTGTCGAACAATGTCCGCTCGTTACGTGGCTCGACGCGCGCGTCGGTCGCCAGTTTGTCAGCAACGGTCGACGACAAACTGTTTTGAGACAAAGCGCAATTAATACCTTGGGTGGTCTTCATTCCGCAGGCCAGCGCTCGCCGAGAGATGAAACATCGACCGGTCACGCCGATTTGCCTGGCCGAGGAAAAAAAACCCTGCCACCGTGAACACGCTTCCGTGTTCTCGTTACGCGTCGCGGGACGCGACAGCCCTTTCTACCCGCGCGTTTATTTAGAGCGGCGCCATTAAACACGGCCCGAGCAAGATTCGCGCTGCTGCTGAATAATGAAGCGCGCGGTATCGAGCCGTGCCGCTGCCTCCACGGGAAATTGCGTTGCAAATGAAGCGACTTTTAAGTAGCAACAATTCCTCNTAAATAACCCGAAAAATTCATTTCTCTCTCTTTTTTTTTTTTTTTTGCTTTTTTTTTTCAATCGTTCCCAGGAAATCATTGGGAAAACGCCAAGCAGCTTGTGTTACTTTACTCTGATAGAAAAAAAGAGGAAATTAATAAAAAAATGGAAGGGGGAACGACGCCATCTATCGAAATTTTCACTTTCGTTCTTTCAGTGGTCGAGGAGAGTGGCATTACGAAACGATTTATCGCTCGGCGAAGGTATTAAATCGCCGGTTAAGCGAGATTAATCGCGAGCGTGCGTTTGATGGACTTACCTATCGGCGACGCGGTGTTGGCTTCCCGCAGGCTCACTGTCTCCGGCTCGATCGCCGCTTCGTCTTCTTCGATCAATGGCGGTGGCGGTGCCAAAGGTCGTGACTCGTAACCCCAATGCTGTCGGAAAGCACGTGCTCCGCCGTCCAATCGAACACGTGGTAGCTCGACGAACATCGCGTCGCCCAACTGGAAAAGGAAAACATTGTCACCTGCAACTCGCGAGTAAAATTTAAAATTACACTAATTGCCACCACGTTGCTCAAAAGTCTCGAGACGGTTTTTAGTTTTGGACACCAGAACTACCAAAGTTCGTCTCAAAGTGACCAAGTTTAAATAATTTTCTATGAAATTCCCTGTACATTCATGATGGTATATTTTTAGATGCTCGAGTGATTTTTAATAGAAGCTTGTGTTCTTGTATACTTGCATCAACTTCTTTCTTTTTGTAAACATTTTTATGCTTGCTTACTTTTATACAAATATTATATTATACTTTAGTCGGTAGTTCTGGTGTTAATCAGAATTTCAGTACTTGAGCCGTACTCTGCACGAAAAGATAGCAGTGAAGTTGACAATGCAATATATTTTGTAGAACTCCTGATGGAATAGCATGCTTTCTTAAAATTCTCTGGAAAATTTAAAGAATCTGTGAAGTATCAATATACGCAGAAAGTGTTCGTATCACTATCCAAACTCATTTTTAAGTGTGAAACTTTTACTTTCGCAGTACTGAGATGGTTTTGCGTGACTTCGAAGAAGTGAAGTTTCAAGCAAAGATACTTTTTCCTCTCGGAAATTTTGCACACGGAAAGAAGTTTTTTCCATAGCTAAATCCATCAGGATCTGTAAGATTGAAGTCACTGACAAAAGATTAAAGCCGCTCTACAAAAGTCCTTTAAAATTTATTGTCCAAAGTTGTAAGAGTATCGACAATTTTCTTGCATCCAGAATTGACAGAAATTCATCGTTTAATTTTCTCCACTTTCGAAGCAAATACAGTACTTGCCTCAAGAGTTTTGAGCGTGGGTGCACGTGACGCCATCGATCAGTAAAATTAAAACCTACACGACTACCGAAGCAACAGCGATTAATTATTAACGTCGTTGATATCATTCACAGCACATTACATATCGATTTTAAACAGGGATCGAGCAAAGCTGAGCAACTTTTAAATAGCTTCTATTTGAAACACTTGGAAAAATGTTCTTCAGCTTCAGAACAAATCTTGTTGAAAGCAGAAAAACTTTTCTGTCGGAGGAACAGACAATTCGTTCATGAATTTCAACGAGTAATATTCGAAAATTAAATTGTATTGTCCGTGGAACATTTTATTCACACACAAATTCTCTGTTCCACGAGAACATTGCTCAAAAGTGCTTCTAATTCTAAGTGTAAACACTCGCTTCCACAAAAATCCCACAAAAACAGATATTCTTGTACAGGTTTGAACGGAATTGTTTCAAAGACGAAGAGAGGAACCAGATTTCCGATCGGTGATCTCGCATAAAGGAAGCAGGAAGCGCGTGGTTATTTAAGGATTATCAG
The DNA here is from genome assembly GCA_002806875.1 of Lepidotrigona ventralis hoosana. Lineage (NCBI taxonomy): Eukaryota > Metazoa > Arthropoda > Insecta > Hymenoptera > Apidae > Lepidotrigona > Lepidotrigona ventralis. The sequence continues at coordinate 32,565 of NIPQ01090028.1, forward strand.
TTCGCGACACTCACGTAGCCTCGAATCACGTCCATTTCGGCCGCATCTAGTCGATCCTATCAGTGTCACGGTTCGTGTCATCGAACTAGCGAACTATAGTCCAGTCAACTGCTCTCTCGATCGCGATCTCGATCTCGAAGGGGGACGGCGCGCGGCTTCTTTCGACTTCTTCCACGGCTGTCGCAAGAAACTGGACGACAACGACCGCGCCGTGTCGTCCAGTTTAACTTAAAATACCGTAGATTGACCTGACGACTCGCTGACGTCAGTAATTAGAGCTCGTTGAGAGGCTCGTGAAATCTACGAACCGTTTCTCTCTCTCTCTCTCTCTTTCACAGTGTCTCGACACGGATCCCGATTCCGTTTCTCTGCTTCGATGCTTCGTCTGCGACACGCGAAGAAATTGATATCGAGAGAAGAGGAAATTATTAATTTTTGTTCGTTTCGCGCGCGTACGCATTCTACGCCATTTATTTGCCAATTATCACTCTCTCTCTCCCTGAATTTCGACGAATTTCTGCCCCGACGAAATGAATGTTTCGCGACGATTAGACTGTTGTTTGACTTGGCAATCAGAGCGCGCCAGTTTTCGAGTTTCTTTTTCTCTCTTTTCTTTTTTTTTATACCGAGGAATGGGATGGATCGATGGAAATCATAATTGAAAATACGAAATCGCCGGTTGCACCCTGATGAACAACAGGTCGCGTCGCTGGTTATTGGTTTTCACGTGGTTTCGGCTCGGTGATTTCCTGCTTTTAGAACAGAGCGTGCTCCGTTTTGCGAAGGATTATGGCCTAGCTGGATGGGAATAGGCAAAGTCGCGACCCATTTCATTTCGCGTGGCAACTAGCACGACGATAAATTCGAAGCGTGAAGCCCCTGCACTTTCGTGGAATATTTACTTTTTATTCCAGAATGTTTTCGCTTCACAGGGTGAGAAAGTGAAGCTTCTCTTCCCGAAAATGTCCACGTAGTGCGCAAGTACGTGGAAACATTGAGAAATTCTTTTCACGACTGAATTTACTCTGCNAAAAAAAAAGGAAGGAAAGTAAAAACGCAGGAACTTGACAATTCAATTTAAAAGAAAAAAAAAGAATAAAGGAAAGTAAAAACGCAGAAACTCGACAATTCGCAAAGAAAAGAAAAAAAAAGAATAAAGGAAAGTAAAAACGCAGAAACTTGACAATTTGCAAAGAAAAAAGGAAAAAAAGAAAAGAAAGAAAGGAGAAACGCGACGCTGACGTGCGAGAACACTCGAGGAGAGTAACCTGACGATCGAAGTAACTCCGGCAGAAAGTTATTAGCTTGAAGAAGCTTCGGTAGAAGCGTTCGCGTGCTTGCTCGGAGAGCAGACAGCGGTTTGTGCGGTGAAAATTCGCGGGGAAACTTCGATTGCGTTTCTTTTCTCGGGCGCAGCGTTGCGTTCGCGGTGCACTGGCTGTAATAACGCGGACGTTTACTGCGGGGTCGTTCTCTCCCGAGCGTGCGAACGAACGCAAATGGAAATATCGACGGCTGAATATAAATACACGCATACACACATACATCGGGCTGGTCAAAAAGTATCTCGAAGTGTAACTAATTAATCAGCTCGAATCGCAAATTCATTCTGTAATCTGACAGCTGATTTGCTGATGTTCAAGCTTGTTTCCAGAGAAAAAGAAGATGCACGATCTCGTTGACGAACTTCAAAATGGGAAATCGGGACAGGAACATTCTCGTTCAAAGGAATACCTTGCCGTGTGTGTTTTTCAGTTTCGAAAAGGGGAAAAACTGTGCAAGCTCGTAAAAGATTATCTGACGTGTACTGGTAGTGTCAGAGTTGCTCAATTGCAGTGGATCGCTGAATTTTACTAAATTTACACTACGAGAATATCAAACTGTTCTTGGAATTTTTTTTTGAAAAAAAATGAGAACTTTGACGTCGACTGAAAGATGGCAGAAGATAATCGAACGAAATCGGACAAGGCTTTTGTCTGCCATGGGAAAATTCGCCTTTCATTCGCACATGACAAGACGCAGTTACTTTTTCCAGGAAAATATCTCGTTCTTCTATTCTTTCTGCTCTCGACCGATCGAGATGTTGCAAACATTGGCGAACGTTGAAAGACAGAATAATAATGCGGAGATTCGCAGCGAGCGAATGGTTTCGCAGAGAAGTCGAAAGTCTTCAAAGCGGCTAGCTACGCAAACATCAGACGAAGGGGGTATAAACTTTCTAATCGAATTAGAGGCTGGCCACCCCTTTGCCATTCCGAGCGTGCGATCAAACACAACCGGAAAGGGGGGGTTGCCCTTGTGGCGCGTGAACGCGATAAAACGAAGCGACGCTTTCCACCACTGGAACGTCGATGCCGACGCAACTTTCAATGGCCATCGCAATTCCTAAATATGTACGCGTAATCTCTGGACCACGAGTGCCAATGTCCCGTGTCGTTATTCTAAAAACTCGCTTTCGGATCAGAGTCGCGTTTTCAACGAGGTTGAACGCAGTTTTCGATTAGTCTTCTGCTAACTAGAATAATTAAAAATCGTCCAAAAAACGAAATACGATACGAGCGAAAAGTGATATATTTATCTTTCAATTTAACAGTCGCGTAAACTTGACAAAGATCAGTTTCACATTTTTCTTGTTATATAAAGTATGTAGAAAAATATTTTTGATATACAGAGCGGGGCCATTTATATGTCTTTGTCGAATTGTGATGATCGGGAAAAATATTTTTCGCCCAACATGAATGGTGGGAGTATATCTTTTCTCCAAAGTCATTTTTTTTTCAAGGATTTTTCAACATCATTAATGCTTGATCGTGATCACGATAGAGATAAATTTATACGTGAAAGTTTTCAAGACCATGTTTTTCACATATTTGAATGTACTTTACGCGATGTAATAAAAAGAAAAAATATAGTTACTTGAAAAGAAACGCCAATGATCTTGAAAAATCTTTGAAAAAAAATATTCTTATTCTTAAGTTGTGCAAAAAATATTTCCTGTATCTCCAGAATTCGAAAAGATACTCAGATATTTAAACCACCCTGTACACGTATTAACTCGCGAACGTCATTGTCGACTTTAGCTTAGGAAACGTATGACTGTCAAGGAATTAATAATCCCCTGAAATAGATGAGAATAACAAATTGAACGATCTTACAATTTTTCAACTTGGAAACAACGTTCAAGTTCATTGCAGGCAGTTGATATCCTGACTATCAGACCGGTGATGGCGTAATCCGCTTGCACGTCGTTCCTCAGGGATCGTGATAAAGCAAAGGGAGGCCGGCTAATCCGGTCGAATTGGGGAAGCCTCCTCGCGATCGAAAGAAAGAGAGGAGGGGTAAGAAAGAATACAAAGAAGGAGAAAGAGAGAGAATTTACTCACGGCCATATCCTCGCTCCTGTAAGCCGTGAGGGTCTGTTCATCCTGGAGGAGGACGCAGTAACAAGGTTCCCAGCACGCTTCGCCAGCGGCTTCGCCAACGCAGCATTCGGCCTCTGGAAAAGAAAGAAAGAAAAAAAACATAGATAGTGGAGCCCTTCTGGATGAACAAAGTCGTCAAACATCGATCGACGAGCAACGCTTCTCGTCTCGAGAATAAAAGTCAGCGCACGATAAGAATAACGGGAGCCGCGAGAAGTGTGCAATAGGAAGCGCGACGCGTGTATCCGAAATACTCATTCCTCCAAAGAGGAATATGCCATTTCCTGCATGCGTTACATCAACACGTCCCTGGTTTCTCTCACACGCGATCTACGAACGTTCGCGAATTTTTCCGAATTTTTCTTATGGCAAGTTCGTACGGATCTACTACGTGTGTAATTCCGTAGCATAATTTCAGCATGGAAAGGTATGTTATGTATACGAACGACGCACGGTCTGCAATTCTATAATATAAAGTGTGGGCAGAGTATGTGACAATTCGCATACAATATTCACGGGCAATGTATGCAGACTACGTGCAGACAATGTCTGTAAATCAGTACACGCCTCGAATCTACACTTTGGCACTGTCGTCGTATCAGTTGATGCGCGATTGTACAGAGTTGAAAGAAAAGTTTCTGCACCTTCGATTTGATGGAAATACATATAAAGAACCTGCCGAAAATTGATCTTGATCTTGAAATTTTTTTTTTTTTTTTTGTTTGCATTGTATTCTACTTTTAAGAACTACATTTATGCGAGAATTTCATCAAAATCGGTGACTCACACTTCGGTGTGTTCCCTTGTAAACGTAATTAATTTTACGTCGAGACTATACTCCTTTATTTCGAAGTTTATTTTTTTCTATAGACGGAGTGAGTCACGTTGATTGTCTGAGATAGCAGTGAAAGTAAACTTGCTGACAATCAGATGAATTCGAAGAGGAGAGAAACAATAACTGTTTAAAGGTGCAGTGGTCACTTACAGGTATAAAGGAGTGACTCAAACGTGAGACCACAGCAGCAATAAATTTTACGACGAGCGACGAATTTAGAAAAATTTTTCACTTCGAAATTAAGTGAATACTGAAAATCCCAGTTCGGCAGAGCTGGGGGAAAAAATACGAAAAATTACGTTCAACGTAAGGAATAAAATATGGAAGTCGAATAATGCTAAATTGTTTCGTGGTATAAGGAGAGGTTTAGCTTCGATTAGGTGAAAAAACGCGTGGCAGAACAGTTTACCCAGTTCTGAAATCATGAACGAAAGCATTAGCAAAGCACGGAAATTAAATCCAAGGAAATTATTTTTTTTTATTATTGTGAAAGAATTATACAATTATATAATTCGCATAGAATTGAATTAGCCTCCGTCTTTATTTCCCGAGTGTCATTTACAGTCTTCGGGTAGCACCCGTATTCCTTCTATGGATCTCGCAGCTCCTAGAAGATCCGAGGATCCTTCCTGTCTGTTTTATGTTTCTCCTTCAATTTGAATTTTACGTACCATCAATTTCCATTGAATTATTATTTCTTATTTTATTTTTATTCCTCGTTATTTAACCTCCATTTCCGGCTCAGAAATCTGACGACCAAAGACGAGAGTGAATTACGAGAGTGATAAACTTTGGATAAATAATGCCTAACTAATACCTTATCACGTGAATGCTGACCGTACGCCTACATTTATTACATCGAGCAGATCGCTTTCTCGATAAAGCTGTTTAATCCGCCAGATTCACGGGGAAACAACAGCTGCGATACTCGATTCTCACGCTCGTTAACGAGAGACTAAAGATATTCGTCGATATCGCAACCTGTCTGATCGACTGATTATTGGAAGAGAAAAAAAAAAAAAAAAATTGGTAATGCAATCTCCTTCGCACAGAGGATCGTGCAATCATTATATACTGTGGGTTTCTATGCGTTCGTGGAAAATCTTAAAGTGTAAAGTTGCACAGAATGATACGTAGAATCTGTCTAAAGTACGTACTTTGCGTTGTCGAGATTCTGCTTTTTGAATGACACTTTTGAATGACTCTGAGAGAATATGAACTTGCACGAAAGTCCGCAGATCTAATTTAAAGGGAGCAAACTCGAAAGAGAACCACGATCGAGCGGGAACAAACAACGCGTATTCGACGCTAATCCAGTGGCGAAAGTGCCCTGTGAACGCCACTGGTTCATCGTCGGGGCTGAATAAATATCGATTCGACGTTCCAGACACGGTTTCTTCGCGCGTCGCCTCCACGAATGCAAAAATGAACGACGCTCGAGGTTCAGTTTTGCGTCTGCAAAGATCGTTTTCGCCTCGATTTATTATATCTTGGCTATCAAGAGAGATCCTCTTGGTTTGAACTTTCGAACAAAGAAAGGAAGAAGAAAGTGGCTTGACTTGTTTGAAAATGTTTAAGCACGATCGTAGATAAATAAGCGAGGCTGAAGTTTGAAATTAACTGAGAAACTTCACTTTGACAAAAATTTATAGGCAAGTGAGGTGAATGTTCTTTTTTTTCTTTTTTTTGTAGAAACTCGCTATCAATCAGAACCGCTTCCAAATTCGTTAAACCTCTCTTTAAAAACTTTCAAATCCCTTCGGCCCTATTTTCATACATATTTCTCGACTTCCGTTTTCACGTTTCACGCGCGAGATCCATCAGAAATGAGATCAGCTAAATTCCAATCTTTCTACATGCTACATTTGTTACTTAAGAAAAAAAAAATACTACGTCTAAAAAAAAAATAATTCGTGAAATTTCCATCTTGAGCTATCGATCTCGGTTACAAATACATTTTTCTTTTTCGCTTTCAAGCTCCGCCAGAGTTGGAAGACGTAGCGTCTCGTTCCCGTTTCGTCCAATATCGTTTTCACAAGGATCGTGCCCCATAAGCTCTCGCCCGCCTACACCATAAACTTCTCCACCTTCGTCGTCCCACATCCTTACCCACGTTCTTGCTTGACTCCGTGCTCCCGTTATTTTCAAGCGACGTTTCCATTTCCTCTGTGAATACGTTCTCGAATGCGTTTCATTTTCACCTTGCACCCGCGACCCCTACATTCGGAACGTTCCAATTCGGGTCCCCTACGTCATTTGAAAACGCTCAGGTGTCGTTTTACGAGCCGTGTTTCCTCGCTCTTTTCCCCAAAGTCTCGATCGGTATTCAAAGTCGCTGCTGTCGAATTGCATCCTATGGAAATCGAACGACGGAGAAACGTAAAGAAACGTGTAAGAAGATATTGCGTGTTATTCACGAGTCGGTTTTTCGCGAGAAAAGTGAAAATTCAGAGATCCCTCCCTTCTAGTTTCTTCTAAAATACAGCGGCCATTTTGTTCTCACGATAGAAAATGTACTCCCAGATTGCGTGCTCACCGTGACGCGGGGAGGTTACATCGAATTGCAAACCCTTGTCATTTTTACGCGTCTGGATCAGATTCGTTCTCTTTCCTTTGGCCGCCATTTCAAACGTTTTGCAATGGAAATATCCACGTCCCTAGTTGTAGCCACGTGTAGCAGACAGAAAATTTTCCACATCCTATAATTACCGATTTATAATTTTTTTAGAATAATTTTGTAGCTTTGCAACGTTGCGTTTTTTTCGGAGATTCGAACGATTTTTCACGTAACTTGCACACCTGAAATAACTTTTAGATTATGCGAATTTAATGAAAAATTGTTTAATACAAAAGTTGTATGGTTTTAAGGGCGATAAAATATGGCGTAACATATTTTTTTGTCGTATATTGAGGTCATCTTTATTATTTTTTTTTTAATTGGACCGCGTACTTTTTTTGTCATAAATCGAAAGAATATTAAATTCCAAGTAAAAACGTATTACGCCGCATTCGTCTTAAACCTAATGGTCAAAGAGATATGACAATTTGATCATCAACGTCCACGGAACATTAAATGTGTTCAAGCAATGGCAAGAAAATGGTCCCAATGGCTCCATGGAGTTCATCATTCTCGAGACAAATTATCGTCAAAACCTTAAGCATTGGAATTAGAAATCAATGTGGCTTAATACTATTTTAGTTGGAATTTAATATTCTTCTATGATGAAAAAAAAAAAAAAATAAAGATGACCTTGGAAATTTCGAAATCCACAAAATATTGATATGCCATATTCTCCCTTCCTTTTGCCCCACAGCTTTTGTATTCAACAATTTTTCATTACATGCATAATTTGAAAGCTGTGCATTTTCAGGTGTGCGAGTTACGTGAATCATCCTTTTCCTCGCATTTCAACATAATTCTTTGACTCAATTTTTATACTCTCCTCCGTGGAATATTTTTCGAAATTTTTCTCGATCGCGTGACTTTTCGGCGAAACGCTGAGAGCATGTCGATCGGCATGCAACTCCCAACGGAGTCGAAACTTTGTTCCTCTCCGTTCTAGCAGCGTTTTTCATTCTGTCATAGCTCGACGAGCTTGTCCATTCCGCTCGGATCGAGCATGGAAAAGCGTACATATCGCGAGTCCATATCCATCCATATGCATGGCGAAGCCTCGAGTACACGCGGCTGCAAACAATGAACAATGCTCGAGCGATATTGTCGAAGACGAGCGCGGCTGTTCGAGCGATCGCGATGACGAGCGGAGGCGCGAGGAGGCCTCTCGGATATCCCTGGCCGACCGCCAACGAACCTCTTCCGCCCAGGTTCCGCGGATAATGTTCGTCTGGAACATCCCTAATCCGGCTAACTCCCCCTCCCTTTTAATCATCGACTTGGCGAAAAATCGGCCGAGACGCGGGAACTTTGCATCGAGGTAGACCAGCGGATAGAATTACGAGACACTTGTGGGGGAATGTACGAAGGTAGAAAGCAATACAATAATTTTAATTGAAGAGTTAAAAGAATTTTGAATGCCTAGATCTGAGTGATTAGAAATTATTCAAAAGCGAATGATTTTACTTTCTTCGTTTTGGTGTCTCATAATTTTGTCCAGGTGAAATTATTTTCGTTCAAAATTAAGAATTTGTTGAAATGCCTGATTTATGGAAATTATGGTTAATTAAAATTAGGCAACTTTGATTTGTAGTATTGTTCGCAACAAATAATGTAATGAAACCAGTAATTTTTGTACCAGTAATTTTCCAAGGTGTCTTATAATTTTATCTACTAGTGTACGACGAGTATCGACATTTTCTCGTCAACCCTTCGCGGCCCTATGTTTCATGTGTGTGGCTCGTTCAAACTTTCATCGATGCTGTTTCGCTGACAACGAGACTAATAGAGATAACAGATAATGCGTCATCGTATATTTTGACTCGTAGTCGTGACCCTCGAAGAAGCTTATTGTTAGCGATTTCAAAACCGTCTTGGCACGTGGACGGAATTTTTTACCTACGTGGTAAAAAGTAATAAATTTTTCTATAACGCGAAAATCAAGACTCCATTTTATCCATAATTTGTGTTTGAATATACAAACAGTGCAAGAAAATGTATTAACATTTACTTGAAGAAACTTGTAAAAAATACAATTTTTTTAACATATTGTTTAAACAAAAGGTATGCATTATTAAGTTCAAAAACAATACATGATTTCATCAATTTACACAAGAAACAGAAATCTTCAATAATTTCAAGAGATATTTGACAAAAAAGTCAGCTTTAGTTTTCACTCCTTCGACATCGATCGTCGATAAAACAAATATTGCGATTTGTCTGTCTCAGATTTGGAGCCATCATGTTGCTCCGCCGATCCAACTATCCAAGTTTTCCACGTGTTGCAGGTGTTGCACTAGTGCAAGTATCGTGTAACGATGTAAAATACAGCGTAATGCGGGCGCACGGCGGTCGTAAAGACAGTGAGATATTTCTGTGCAGACGTTATGTAGAAGACACCGAAATGCGAAATATTATACACTTCTGTGTTATCGGTAAACGGTAACAGCGATTCCAGCACAGGTTGCAGACCGCTTTTGCATACGAAAGTTACAGCGTTAAATCGACGCGTTACTCTCGTTCCGAACAGGAGTTTGCTCCTCCTGCATTATACGAAACGAGCTTAAAAACGATTTTGGTCTCAAACGAGACTGATTATCGATTGTCAAGGATTTATGACTCGATTTTGAATAATTAGGGGCTCCTGGTTACGAATATGTTGTTAATTTTTCCAGATACAGAAAAAACACGTGTTTCACAAACATTGCAATGTGTACCCATTGTTTGTCCTGTTCTCTAATCTAACGTCCGAAAAAACATGATATTTTTTTCTTTCTTTCACAACAGTATATTTGCGACGAAAAGAAAAAACATTGCAAAATTATTTACACGCTGTTTTCGCGAGAGTACTCATCGTCGCGATGGAAAAGTGCTCGCGTATTTGCTAAAACGAGGTCACTACACAAACTAATACAGGTTCTTGTTATTTTTTTAGAGGAGGATATTCGTTGATAACGAATTGAATGTACGTCATTTGTCAAAATAATAAAACAGGCTTGAATCATTCGAGAGAAATCACCATTTGAAGAATAGATCATATTTGTCCGATTTCGATTATTTCGAAAGTCAATTCGGTCAAAGTGAATATATAATATCAGGACCCTCGAACATATATATATATTGATCAAAAAATTGTTTTTTTTTTTTTGTTCCTCGGTGTTATCGGTAGCTTTCGTTTCGATAGTACGTGATAAAAATTATTCGAAACCGTGAAATTTCCCTTGCTAGTTAAACGGAGACGCGGGAGACAAGGAATTCAAATATTCTTTTGAAACGCTTGCACCGTCAAACACGAGGAGGCGCACGATTGTTCTACGTGACTGAGAGAAACATCGTCCGAGGTCTTCCGAGGAAGGAAATTCCGTGCAGAACAGGCACCGAAATATCACGCAAGATGTCACGTACACTCCGACCCGGCGTACGTACGTGTTTCTTCCCACAGAATCCGACTATTTCAATGCATTTTTATCATCACGCACAACCCGTGCACGTGTTACGACGCGGTCGTATTCCTGCGGGGCCTTTAGAGACCTCCACCTCGCCAAATAAATTCCAATTTCACCGCCTTCCATCCGTATCTACCTCTTCCCGATATATAAATTCTAATACTTCCGGACGATGGGAAACCGGCTGTTCCGATATGTATTCGCGATTCGTTGCCAATTCGTCGTTCCGCCAGTCTTTCCATAAAAGCCCAGTAAACTCGTCTTTAAGCTTAGCATAAATGTCTGTACTTCGTAATATATAATATAAGTTGGCCTCGTATTTCAACTCTATTATATATAGAATTATCAAAATGGTCAAAATGACCAATTCATGTTAGATATTGTTAGATATTTATCGTAATATACAAGTTGGCCTCGTATCTCAACTCTATTATATATAGAATTATCAAAATGGTCAAAATGACCAATTTATAATTTTTATTAAATATTTACTAGAATAAAACGTACAACAGTGTATCTCTAGAGATTTAAATAATTTTTCGTGAAACGTATGAATAAAAGCTTACGTTCCAAACTTAAGTGTCAAAGCTTCAGGAGCGTGCATGGGACCGATAATAAAAGAAAAAAATGTTCACCTATTTTATCATCCATGTTATCATCTATATCGTCCACTTAATTAAAAAGTAAAGATTCGAAACATCTACAGCAACGCATTAGATCGAACATTGATCTGATTGATGCTAGACATTGTTCTGATTGATGTTGAATGTGGTCTCAGCTATGATTTGATCTCTCAGTTACTTTCTCGAGTTGATTGGAATCGAGTAAATTAAGAGAATGTCAAGTGAGAAAATTAAGACTTTCTTTGCTTCTTTTCTTTTTTTTTTCCTTTTTTTTTTGCGATTTTTCAAGGAAGACACACTGTTCCTATAAAATATCTACTAAAAAAAATATAAAATTAAAATAGTAGTTTTAATATTTTAAAAATCAATGTAAAAATAATGCAACTGATATAAAATGATTGGTCATCAAATATTGGCTAAAATTTATCTCCTAAAATTTCGACATTTAAACATGCTTTTGATATTTCGAAAATTAGCATAAAAATAATACAAAGTTAATCACTTTTTGCTCTATATACGCTCCCGAAGTTTCGACATTTGAACTCGGAGCGCGCTGTATATTAAACATTATTTATATAAAGTTTCTCCATCCCTTTTCTCAGTGTCTCCGATATTTTTCATCGTTCCCAGAATTTAATCCTCGTTTCTTCGGCGTTTCTTTCCCCAACCACATGCTCGATTCAGCGAACAGTGAATAGTCTCCAGTCGCGAGCAAGAGCAACGGGAGAAAAGAGAGAAAGAGAGAGAGAGAGAGAGGATCAAGCGGACGAGAGTAGGATGAAAAGTGGCGGACAGGTGAGAGGTCCTTCATGCTTCTTCGTTCTCTCGAGACCGCGCGTTCGTGTCGAAACCGCGAAACGGAGTAGACTCGTGGAGAGCGGCCTCGCTCGTGTTTCTTCCCGTCACCGAGATTGCCTTTGCGCGGTCCTCATTAGAAGCTCGCTGGACCCGGCTAGTTCATTATCCGGCGATCTTATCTGCGACCCGTTCTTTCGCGAGGCTACTTGGCCCGGCTTTCCTCGACGCGATCCGTCCCGCGGCCTCCTTCTTTCCCACGTTTCCCTCGCCAAACGCGCCACCCCCCTCCGATTAATCAACAATCGTTTCGAGAGTTTACACTCGAGCAAAGAGTCGTGGTAATTTGGACGTCGAGGGTTCTATCGAAGGCAATTCGTTTAGACTCGGGAAAGGGGAAAGTAAGATAAAACCGGGTGCCATTGTTTTTCTAAAGTAAGAGGCTCGATGCGTGGAGCGAGGAAACCTTCAAAATTACTCTTCCCTACGAGGCCTAAGAGACAATTGTCGCCTGCTTTTAGACCGACTTAACACTAGAACCACCGACAGTTGAGACGTAGCTATCTCTACGAAAACCAGCCAAAATGATTGGTACTGGTATAAGTAGCCATGATACAAAATTACTTTTATTTTAAATGAATAAAACAAGATTAAAGTTCATTATATTAATCCTTTAACTATCCCTGCAAAAGTCATTACATCATTGCGAAGAAAAAAATGTAACATGAAGTAGGAATTTTAAAATAAAGTTGCCAGACCAGTCAAAATGACTGGTGTGGTAGTTCTAGTGTTAATTATCTTGCGACTGTTTGTCTAGTCACCCAAGTTTTAAGACTTGAAATGTTAGTGTATGGTTAGTGTGTACAGCGTATAGATCGACTTCTCTTATAAAGAAATTACACAGAGAGTGTGTGAGTCTAGTAAGAGTTTAATATCTTTTGTCATCGCGTTGGAATTTTTCAGTATCTGTCAATTCTTAGATTAACAAACTTTATTTACATTTTGTTATTATTTTTATCTACAGAATATTCGTAGGTGGACCCCACGATGACATGACAAGCTCCAGAACAAGCAACATCGTAGTGTTCCGTGCAGACAGAGCTAAAAATTTCGGCTTCGGAAGAGTTTCAACGTTTTGCGAGTGTTTTTCACACTTGGGACCTTTCTCTTTCGTACCGAAGTATAAATATTTAATGTTGTAGTAAATGCATTTGGGGGTAATTGGCTATGGAGCAGGATACAGTGCACTATGTGTTATAAATAGGCACGTGTGATATATATAAGCGTTGAAAAATATTTTATTTGCGATTTTTATTAAAATAATTCAAACTTTTTACAAATACGGTGCAAATTTCTACTAATAATTGACATAATTTTTTATAAGAGAGACCAAATAGAATAACTTTGTATTATATTATATTATATTATATTATATTGAATAAATTGTATTTGCTGAAATTGTTGAAAGCAATTGTTTTCACTATTTCCCAACTAACAAAAATAAAAATTTTGTAACTGTATTGCATTTTACACGTCTTTTAATCCAGAAACTTTTATCTTTCCGTGAGGTGAACAATTGCTTCCACAAATGGTCCAATTAAGAGATATGGTCTCGTGCGAATTTTCCTTTGCCATCTAATTTTTCATTACGAAGCTGAATACATCAGGTACCTAGTTTTTTCTACCCTACTTTCCCCTGCTTTGTGAACTTCGTAGACACATTCTCGTTGATCCGAAAGCGTCTCTAACTTGAAATTGCTCTAGGTTAATTGCACGTTCAGCAGGTGGCGACTAAAAGTCTGGAGAAAGTCTAGCGCTGTTGACTTTTGATAGCCGGTGGCAACGCGACAAGGCGTGTTTAACAACGATGACGAGGCGACGCGAAGCAACATCGCTATCAAAGCTGTAAAAGCATCAGTACAGCAAAGAAGCGAGAAAAAAAAACCGATTCGCAATTTAAAGAGATTGCACGCGCACGGGATAATTAATCGGTAGCCGATAGAGCATGGAGAAACGACAGGACGTGGAAAGGAACATCTGTCAATGTTCCAGGTGAGATTACAGTGAAATTACCTCGATAAATTTACTTTCCTATTTAAAGTAATTATCCGTCATTCCCGGATAATTAAATTCCACTTCACGGTTCGTTGCCACGAAACATAAATACGCCGTGCAGGCACACGCGAACGCGGCATTATTCCGAAGAGAAAATTCCACTTACGCTTTTTCTGTGTCGCGAGACCAGAGTTATATACCAACTGTTATTTTCAACGTGCAACTGTTATCACCAACCGTCCTGCAGTCTAGTTCTTCTAACCGACGTCACTAACCGACACTCATTCGTTATTCTCAATTATTCTCGTTATAACGCGCAACACCTCGCCGCTGTTAATAAATACACGATTCTCGAAATTCGAGGAAACTTGCGACGTTAAATTTGTACAAGATGCCTCCGCGTCCGATAATACGAAACGAAGTGAAAAAAATAAGTCGAAGATGAAGACGCGTAAAAGTGAATACGCGTGTATTTGAATGAATCTTAATGCTGATGACACGTTATTTACAAACGGCATTAACGTCGTTGATTAGTTATTTTATTAATACCTGTTTACTTAGAATGAGTTGTATTTCTCGTTCTCTGCAGTAGCTTGCAATCTTTCCAAGGCTGAGAATCACTTTTCATTCGCGTAAACGCAGCTACAAAGATAAATTAACCAAAAAAAGAAAAGACTAGCGGTTGTCGCGGGTGCAAGATAGAAGAGGAGGTGGAAAAAGAAGAAAAAAAGTCTGTATCGGTTATGGAGAAAAAGCGATCGAGTCTGAGGCTCGTTAAATAATCACGATGGAATTGAATTGGGTCAGAAGGCTCTGTCTGCCGGCTCTTTTCACCGTCGAACGAACGAAAGAGCATCGACTTTCGCGTGTGCTCCAATTTCTCTGAGACAATGGGCTCCGAGATGACCCTGCAAATTAACGGCGGGATTGCAATTGGACGACTGCCGTATTGAACAGATTAATCGTGACGAATTCCTTTCGGTTGTTCGCTCGCCGATAATTTGTCGGAGACCGCGGTTCTTTCAATTATCGAGGAAACTTCCCGATGGACAGAGAGAGAGAAAAAAACTAGTCTTCTTAACTCGATTTAACCTGATGTCACAAACACTGACTTTTCATTCTTTCGTTTCGTGGCGAACTCCCTCAACAGAATTAACAATTACTTATTTAAATTATGAATAATTATTTATTCAATATTACCTTTATTTCAAAGATTTATGTTAAAGTGAAATCTAACATATGAAATAATAAAAATTTAATATGTTTTTGTCATTTATATATTTATTATTTTTCATTTCAAATTTATGAAAGTATACAATTATTGTAAAAAAAATTATATTAATAAAAATTTTTTATATTTATTATAAAATTGGTATAAAAATAAATATATTTATAATTTCAATTGTATTTTTTTTATATTTATATTTATTTTATTTAATTTTTTTAATAATTTTAATTATAGCTTATATTGATAAAATTTTAAATTGCAAATTTAAAGAAATTAGAAAATTAATTAATTAATTAATTAAATTAAGCAGTCTACTTTTTATTTATTTATTTATTATATAAAATTTTAAGTTAATCAAACAAGATAAAAATTAATTGATCTTCAAAATTAAAAAAATATTTCATTATATAAATTTTGAAATTTCTACATTACGATGGTTTTACGATGCAGCGCGCAGTGCAGCAATCGATAGGAAGAAAGTAATTGCATGCAGGAGGAAGAAACCTGACCTAGTTAACATATTGCTAATTGTATTCGTACAACGACGTTACGCAACGTCGATGATTGGGCGGATTCATTCGAGAGAAAGGATAAGAAACGGTCGATGCTTTGAGATATAATTTATGGACTGTTACACGCTGTCGATTATGCCAGCGAGTCGTGACAGACGAGAGAGTCCCTAGGGACGAAGCGAGGAACTCCGTGTTTTACCGATTCGGCGATTCGTTAGGCCGCTAAACGGTCAAAATATACGAGAGACGTTAAGCCCGGACAATTTCCTGCTTTTAATGGACCCGCGTCGCCATCGACGAGCACCGTCCATTTCGAATAATTAATTCTCGGCGTGACTTCGTTCCCGCCGGATCCATCCTTTCGATTATCGCTCGGAAAACTCTCTCCTCCGAAATTTGTATTCGGATCCACGCGTTCCCGTCGAATCTCCTCCGATCTTCCGCGTCGTTGACGAACGATACGAAAAAAACTGTCTGTCAACTCTCTTGAAAGTCTCAGTCTCAGAGATGGTAATCGAATTTTCTCTCGACACCTTGCGATCTTCCGTCGTAAATTCTCTCCTCCGCGAGCTTAACGTTGCACGACACGTTGACGAGATTATTTACGTGGAGCGTAAGTTTACGTAACGAGCGTGCGATAGGCTCGGAGGATACAATTTAAGAAAGTATGAAATTTTTAAGCCATTTTCGCAATGCGCGTTGCATTCTTTTTTCGTGGAATACACTTTTGTATGCTCGATCGAACACGTGCATGATAATAACAACTTTCTTCTTTTTTTTCTTTTTTTTTTTACATACTTAGCCAGTACTTTCCAGGTTGAAAATAAAAATTCCCAGTCTACTTTACTTGCGATTTTTAAAAAGATTCAACGATCGTTCGAATTCATCAACTGTGAGCTGTAAATCACGGGTGTCCTTTTAGATCTTCTGGGCTTCATTGACCAACAAAAGTTTGCCGACGGCCGCGCATGCTTTACATTTTTTTTTTAACCTATATTATGTCATTTTTTTTTTTTTTTTGATACTGTACAAAATTAATAGTCTTAATCTAATATAATATAATTTAACAATAAGCACACTGAATGTCAATATATTTAACTGGAATATAGGTTACGTTATAAT
The DNA here is from genome assembly GCA_002806875.1 of Lepidotrigona ventralis hoosana. Lineage (NCBI taxonomy): Eukaryota > Metazoa > Arthropoda > Insecta > Hymenoptera > Apidae > Lepidotrigona > Lepidotrigona ventralis. The sequence continues at coordinate 49,217 of NIPQ01090028.1, forward strand.
AAGTTAGATTATTGTCTCTATATGGCAACGTTTATTAAATTTGAAAAAAACGATATTACTTAAGGATAGCCCTAATATTTATGAGGATATTGAAACAACTTTCATAGTGGAACAATACATTTATTAGAAAAATATATTTAATTAATTAAGAAAACATGAAAATTTTTGAAATGAGAACACTGAGATTGTTTTTCAGACATCAGTTTGAATATCTGGTTTGATACAGGTAGTTCGTCTAAAATTTTTGTTTTAATTGTACTTTTTGTGCGCTTTATATGGAAAAAAAATCTACTGGCAAGTATAAGTAATCCCCAAAAGGGATATCACAAACATTCATCAAGGTTAAAATTATTCAAAATATATAATCAACCTTAATATTTAATTAAATTATTGACAATATGTAATTAACTTTAATGTAATTAATCCGAAATTAATTAGCTTGACTTAGTTAATTAATTTTAGTTTACTAATGCAAGCAACCCGAAATTAAGCCTAGTATAGAATGAAATATGCTCATATATGGAACAAAATTCTCGTTCAATTATGCCAATTTTGGTTATATCAGCGCTGTAAATACATGAATCGTGAGGTTACTTTCCGATGCGATCACACGCGAGTTAATGTATATTAATTAAATAATTAAACGAAGAAGTGCAACCGAACGTATGGAGCCGCAGCTGCAGTTGATATTCCCATTAGGAACGTGTTCCTGTTGCAGTTGCGGTCTCATACTCGAAACAGAGACCAACACGCTGCGATCGAACGATGCTGCTTCGTCCAACAAGTGATACAACTTACGAGCACGTCGATTCTTTGTCGAATTTGCGAGAGATAGAGAATCAGAAATATTGTGACTGTTGAAATAATTTCGTACGTGCGCAGAAGACGAGAACGTTGCTTTTCGTTGCAACAAAGTGTGTTCGATAATCGTTGCTGTCTGATGTTACGAAATTTCAAGCTTCGCGTGTAAAAAAGCAGAAATAATTCAGGCTCGTTCAAACGTAACTTAACAATTGCACGTAACGAGAACGTTCCATTATTCAAATCGAGCTACACGTGATTCAGGAGCAGCGCGAAATATGAAATCCACTTGAATGTAAATGATCGCTCGTCGCTTCGAAGAACCAGATCCGCGAATGTCGCAACGCAAGACTGCTTCGAAACCATAAATTCTTACACCATGATGTATCCCGCGTTATATGAATTATACATATATATTAAANACACGTGATTCAGGAGCAGCGCGAAATATGAAATCCACTTGAATGTAAATGATCGCTCGTCGCTTCGAAGAACCAGATCCGCGAATGTCGCAACGCAAGACTGCTTCGAAACCATAAATTCTTACACCGTGATGTATCCCGCGTTATATGAATTATACATATATATTGAATAAAATATCGTAAATATAACTTCAACAAAATCCAACGATGAAACCGGAAATTTACATTCCGAGCTTCATTTTCTCCAGTCGGCCGAAGCCGAATATGGAAGGCTCGTGGAAAATTCATGGGAGAGCTGGTAAAATCGGAGGATTTGGGTCAGTTGCATCTGCCGCGGGTATTGTTAGATCGCGAGTAACGCGATATCCGATATCTGCCACGGCAGAGAAGAGAAAGAGCTACGCCGCGGCGTACGCGGCTACTCCGTCCGATCTGAAAATACGGAGTCGCGAAGTGAAAAGTTAAATAAGTCACGCGAGCTCGCGATAACGCTCGTTTGCTCCGTGGTTGGTGGAGTGCTGCGGCTCGGTTTACGTGCCGCTCGAACTAGTTCGAGTTCGCCGACGTAACGCCAAGGCATAATTCAAAATTCCGCAAGTCACAAGACGACCGACCAGTCTAACGATGTCTCACACTCGACACTCGTCGTGCACGAACATATATAAATTATATATATTATATAAGTTATATCGCGAACGAAACGTTCCAATTTTCCGTCTAGCAAACCGATCATTATATTACATTCTCGATTTACAATAATATATATATATATAGAATGTGACACGTAAGGAGGTAAACTTATCTGCGAGAGCTCGGCGATCACGTTGGAAAACTTTTAAATGATTCAAGCGACTCGAACTGCTTTCTAACGAAATGAAACATTCAACTCGCGATTAATATGTAAATCGCCCTCTAATTTCAGGATTTCAAACTGACGTTTAACTTCATCTCGATTTCGGTTTTCGGTCAATCCAGAAATTACAAAACTGTACTTCATTGCTATGTGAACTGAGGCAAGATAACGAACGAAGTCGAATTCGTTAATTATTCCGAGGGCAATCAACAATGGACGATGGTTCAGATCGATTCTTCCCACTTGCGAAGACAAATCGCAATCACTCAACGACGGACGCCATAATTATCGGCCACTGACGTTTTTTAATTACTCGCACGACTGAGCTCGACGTCGACCTTTTCGCTCCGAGCGCAGCCGAACTCACAACGAGGAGGGCAAGAGACACGCTCTCTGTCGCGTTAGAAATGAACGTTTGCAAATTTATCTCCATCTCTCTGTCGAATTCGCTGTCGTTCTCTTCTCGACCAATGTTTTTACGAATTTCTTGCTTTTTCTCACGATTCACACAACGAATATTTCACGAGTATTTCACAAGATTTGAAAAAGTCTCGTGCCGTGATAAATATTATATTATGCTCGTGATATTACCTGTAGTTTTTGTAAAATATATCGATTGAATCTAAAATTGAAGTATGAAATTAAATTGATGCATTTTTTTTCAAACACCTATCACAAGAGTGATATGATTGTTTTTATAAGATGAGTTTAGTTTACTGCCAATACTTTTAAAATTACTCAAAAGATTTAATGTAACAATGACGAATTTTTTTGAATTGTTTGTATATAATTTCTATCTAATTTCTATCTAATTTCAAAAAGTAGCACCGTGATATTTTCTGTACTAATTCTGTATACATTGAATTTTACATTAAAATCAAATCAACTCTGCTTCCATTAGATTATTTATTCATGTAAAAAGCTTATTTTTGACCCATCAACGTAACACCGAATAATAAATTATTTTACAAAAATTCCGACACAAGTCATTACTTTTTCGTCTGCTCCCGTTGAAAAATATTTATTCATGTAAAAAGTTATTTTGTAATTTAAAAAAGATCCACCGAACGCAAGACCAAATGATGAATTATTTTACAAAAATTTCCACTCCGACACAAGCCGTTACTCTTTCGCCATTTTCTTCTGCGGAGAAACATTGAGAAAGCTTCCAATTCTCGCCCACCAACGTGAACACGGGTTTTTCCCATTGAGCAGGTTCCGCGAAGTAGCGAAACGCCTCGATTAAGAAGCACTCGCTCGGAGAGAGAGGGACGCGACTCGATTAGCCAGCGACCACTGTGATTACCGCGTTATACTCGTCCAACACTGACAGACATGAAAATCAGCCTCGGGTTATCCTCGTTTTTCCTTCCCCTCGTGTTACACTGATCCGCCGATTCGCCGATTCGCCTCGTAACACACAGCAACAACCGTGTTGCACATTTACACCGAGAAGAATCTGCGCACGAGCGTTTCAGAGAAGAATCGCTCGGTTTGCAACGAAAGGAGAAAGGAGGACGCGATAGAAAGGACATGGCTCATTTACCTACATCGATTTATTGCGATCGGCGAGATTGTATCTGCCGGCGTAGCATCCATACGCTGTATCACGATTTAATTGGTCCCCGCCGCGAATCGATCACCGCCGTTTTCTCTCTGTACGAGATCGTGCGGATGGATCTCTCTCGCGATCCTCCGGCGCGCGTTCGTTTTTTCCTCGCGATCGTGCCGGCATGCGGCAGCCAGGTGACGACCGACGAACGCGCCAATTACGGCTAATGCGAAAGAATTATCTCGCCTCTACGGAATAGAGAATCGAGGGGGGTCAGAGTTGCGTTCGAGGGAGATCCGTATCCAAAAGAATCCATAACGTGTCCCTTTAAACAGGGGACAAGATTCGAAAGTGGGAAATTTCGGATAAACTGTACAGATCAGAAGTGGCTCTCTCTTGGAAACGTTGGAATTTTCCTCGACGCGGATGAGCTCACTCTCTCTCGGTCTGTTGATTTCCCTATTAATCCTTTGCACTCGTATTTATATTTGAGAAGGTTATCGATCAACTCGCAATTATTTTTCATATTCGATTAAAATGAAAACATTTTTCTGGGAATATATTACAAGTTGTGCGTGTATAATAGCGTGGGTCTAATATATAATATTATACATATGTAATAACTATAAAGAAATTTATATTGTTTTTTATTTTTTATTTTTTTTAAAGATATTTTTATAAATAAATGATCTCGGGAACAAAAGAGGAAAAATCTTTTATTATCTTTTATTTATTTATTTTATTTTATATATACACACACATTTAAGCAAAAACTAAAAGAAAACATTGTAACAAGAGTCCCTAGAATGTAATACTAATGTATGTATAATATATGTATAATAATAAAATGTAGGATGGCGACTATATGGCGACATACGAGTACAAAGGATTAAGTGGACAGATCGATGCAGTGGAGGGGGTAGCGCTAGCGGTCAGGAGAGTGGGGGCAAAGACTCGCGGGTCGCCAGTTAGCCACCTCTGATATAGATCGATTAGCCAATGTTCAGAGACTGTACCAAAGTATGTGATAATCAAGGAAACGAATACGTTGTGTCGGGACGNTGTGTGTGTGTATCGTGGATTACGTGATGCGAATTAGCCTGTTTTTGGAGTGATTGATAAACACTTTTTAGATAGAAACGGTTAATGGCCGACAATGTGTAAGAGGATTGCCTAACAATTATCGAAATATCGGTGGAGCGACGATTATTCTGAAGCGAGCCAGCTCCACCCCCGCGTAATTATTCTTTGCAAAGCCATTTATCAACTACCTCGTTAACTGTATGCGTGCAACGCGTCGTAGAGAATACGTGAAACGCGAATGTTTTATTAAGTTATTAAATTTTACAAGATCTGAAATTGTAGTAAACACAAATGACTAACCCAAAGGGGAACGTAGCGAGGTGTGAATCGCCGATTTTCACGAAATTTGCTTTCGAGAATCTAGTTCTCGAACAAATATTTTTTCTTATCGGCAATTGAAGGGGTGAAAACTACCCTTACAGTTGGATACATATTTTGTCTAATGCCTCAAAAACTATTTTTCCAATAACTTTTGCATTGCTTTTAATGGTGCATACCATTTGTTCAAACGATATATTTAAATCTTAGTACATTTTCTAGAACATCTGTTTACGAAAACACAGATACATTACGGATAAATTGGAACTTAGATCTTCGTGTTACAAAAAAAAAAAAATTCGTTACTTTCGAATCTTTGTCTTGCTGGATGGGCAAAGCGTGATGCATACTTGAATTGTTCCTTGGTAAATGCGCGTAAGTAGAAAGAAATTACAATTCACGAGCAGAATTGAATAAAATGTGTGTCAACGAGTTGGAAAACTACACAATTACACGAGAGAGTCGTCGATTTTATTCGCGAGGCGGGCAGAATGAGAGGAACTGAATAAAGAGCAACGCGGACGGTTTAAAAACGAGCAGGTTCACGCAAATCCACCACGAGCACAACGGATGTGTACAAATTCACGGTACAAGGAACGTCCATTCGCTGGCCGACGAAAGACAAAGGGACTTTGCGATGGGGCGAAGGCCACCAAAGAGATATGTTTTCATTTCGATGCAAATAGGGAACGTGAGGTGGAAAGAAACGAAAGAAGGAAAGAGAAACGAAAGTGACAAATCGACTTGTCTCTCGATATTTCCAAGTTTCTGGACCAGAGAACAGTGACAAAGGGAGCGAAAGCTTCCGAGAGGGAAGCGGGCAAAATAACACGCGAATTCCACGGTTCTAATGGACGTCGCTCTGTTGAAAACCGAAAACGGCATCTCCTAATTATGTACTTGGAGCAGCGTATAACGAGTCGCTCAACGATTCATCGGCACTGGACCAGCAGACACTCGCTGGCAGAGTCTGCAACGACGCCCCGTGCCGGTCTCCATAACGATTTATTGCACCTAGCGCGATACATATTCATCGTGTGTGCGTTTGAACGTCAACCATTCCGGCTTGTTCGGGAAAGGCGTTGCCAATAACTCGGGGCCCGAAAATGAACCTCGACGCGAAACAAGCTGCCAAGTAAAATCCAGATTTCACTGCGCGCAGATTAATGAAAAAAAAAAGAAGGTTGTCGATAAACATAACTTGGACTGCCAATAAAGGGCACTCTCCCTCCCCTTTTCTATCCCTGCTCTCGTTCGATCGATCTAGTTTTCTCCGTTCGTACGGGAAATAATTGCGTAACTTAGGGTCCAGCAATGTGGAAACGTACGATACACAGGATCGCGGAAAGAAGTAAAACTCCGAAGATGGAAATATTCTGATCGCGAAATCGATAAATATTTGAAAGTAGATAGAACTGAGATAAAATGGTATGATGTACAAAATATACTTGCTATTTTTCATTATAACGATGTAATAATAATTTCACTACTTTTAGCTTATTTTATAATCTGTTTTTTTATAGGGGTGTATCGTAAGATCGATGATGCAACTTTGCGAGTAAATAATAAAGTAATAATTGGGTGCGAATATTATAGAGGTGCGTTTATTGCCCACTTGTATTAAATATTGATGAAGTGAACTGAAATCTTTCACTGAACCTCGGTGAATGGTATACATGTGTACACAAATTTGAAAACTATCTACGTTTAAATACATTTTCTATACACTGTCACGAGTATATTGTATATTGTATATACACGTATCCTCGAAATATCCTGAATCCTTTCTTCTGCTTCATTTCTGCCACGTATCTGTAAATATTGTTCCGAGTAACTTCTCCTGTCCTGAGTAACAACTCCTCCCGTTCTCGGATCGTTCGAACAGTAAAAGTAATAATTAAACTATTCATGTAGCCCGCTTATCCTTTGCTCACCCTGTGACCTAGAAATGGGCGTTGGAATATTACGTAACTCGACACACTTGCTAGTAGCAGTTACTCCAACACTTGAATTCGCTCGAAACAACGAAAAATGCACGACTCGCGACGTGACTTTGAAATAAAGAATTTCGTCAATAACGATAAATTCATCCTCGTCGAAATAATCGAGAACATCGAACGAACCAATATGATGCCAATAGGAACTTGCTCGTTGGTTTATTTAATCTTTGTTTACAAAAAGAGACAGAAACAGAGAACGACAAATCGTGAAAGACAAAGCTAGGCGATATTACGCGAAACGGTAAATGAGACAGGGGGTTTCTCTGCGACCGAACGACGACAGACTCCCGCTACACTCGTTGTTATGCAACGAAGCGTGTGGGCCCGGCTGAGTGCCGGCTAGTGAAATGAGCGAAACGAGCGAAACAGCGTTTTTCTTTCTCGTGGCGCAGAGCGCACGTGCATCTCGAAGGTTCACTGTACTAGACACTTCTTTATACACAAACGTACATAACCTTTTCGTCCGTTCCGGTGTCGTTCGTTTCGAATCTTATCTTCTTTCCATTATTTGACAGGAAGTCACAGAACGTTGTGTGTATGTGTGTGTGTGTGTGTGTGTATGTGCGCGCGAAGAATTTCATTCGAAGGGAGGAGAAAATGAGAGAAAAATTACGGGACTGGTACTCACCACAGACGTTCAGCCAACCCTCGACGCGGCAAGGATACTCCAGTTTCATCGTGGATCGTTGCGGCCCAACACCAACTGCCGAAGATATATCGCACAAGTACACTTGTCACATAAGAAAACGAACGGACGTGTTGTCACTGTTAAAGATCATCCGCGACACACATTCTCTCGTGCGTCGACGCGTCGCGGGACAAACCGACGTATTTTTCTTTTCTTTTCTCTCTCTTTTTTTTTTTTTTTTGTTCTCCCAGCACAGAGACAGAACGACGCACGAAATTGCGAGAGAAGTAAATCACGCGGAAATGTTGCTGCGAATGCGAGCATTCACGCACCGTCTGGCGTTGCGCGCGCAAACTGTCGACACGATCCACGCACACCGGCGAACAAATCCGAACTAACTCAACAAACCCTCTCACGTCCTCGTTCAGCCGATCTTCCTTCTCTTTCTCTCGCGCGTGGCTTCGTCGTGGCCACTCGCTTTCAGGTGGTGCGCTCATCCCGCGTACTCTTACCGCGCAACTGTCTCCGCTGTTTTTTCACTTATTTCCGCTTCGCTTATTCCTCCCGGGCAATCGATTCGTTATTTCTTCTACGAAACTGTGAGAAACGCGAACAGATTGAACATAGGTTTTTTGAATTAACGTTCGATGATAACGGCGACGTTCGATTTTCGAGATAAACCGACGCTCCGACGTGGTTCGATGTATCGAAGGTACGAATTGAAAGAGCCAACTGCCGCCATATTTATCACTGACTCGAGAATTACGACGTTAATGAAATTACGTTTCATGCATTGTAATTGCGCAATTCAATCATTATACTGATAATTTGTCCCGTGTGATATTTATTGTAATCAGTCTCATAATTGTATGTGTACTATTTACCGTTTCGTTACGAACCGTTTAAAATATTTTTCTTACTTTCACTGTTTAATTAATTAACCTCGTTATGTACTTTTGACGCGTCGATGAAACGTCTTTTAACGGAATATCTATCGCAACCGTCTCGCTCACCTGTCGTCAAATTTTTTCGTTGCCGAATCCACATTATATTAACACGAAATTGTTCTCCATCGTGACATTTTTCTAATATGAAGAAATTAATTACTTAGACACAACTGATTTAACGAAACTTGCGAATACAGAGAGTAATTTATTAATAACTCACGTTACCAATCGCGACCCGGTGTCATTGATTCGAACGAAGGAACGTTACTGCAGATAATTACAAATTATAAGATGATTCTCGAATTATCTACTCCGTCACTTCTGAACGCCACCTGGTAACCAAACCCGTAGTCAGTCAGCAGCAAAATGGCGCTCAAGGGACAGGTTGGTCAAAGTGAGTAATAAAAAACTAATGTAATTTTTCGCGACGTAAACAAAATTTCAAAATTCGTTTGTACAGTAATGTTTAAGTAACCTGACAGATTCATTTCATATGAGAGTCGTATCATTGGCACTATTTGTCAGTGCTTGTAACCTCCAAAAGGGCGTATATGCTGTGATGATTTCATCGTTTACGAAGCGGCTGCTAGATAAAAACGTCAAACCTATGTTTTCGAATCGTGTTACGCTGGAATCGTTCACAAAAAATTGCATGCTCCGTTGCGTACGTAAAATAACGTAGAACGTGAACATGCGTGCTTATCAATCTTTCAATCTATTGATCTTGAAAGTTTACTTTATTGATATTGTATCTTAATAAATATTAGGCTTTAATCTCGAAGAATTTGGTTAATAAATTTTATGTTTGGTAAACACGAAGAAGATTCTGTCTTGTTTCGTTAAGACGTAGTTTATCAGCAAACATTTATGCTTGAATTTACAATTATTTGCGTTAAAGAATATGTAATAATTTACAAATAAAGTAAACGTTGCATACGAATCATCAAAGTCACTTCAATACGCTTCGTTTTAATTTAATATTGGTCATTGCTTTCTAAAACAGTTTCAAATAAACAAGTTTAGTGTGCTTTCCAATTGTTTAGTTGATGTAATTGAAATAACGTTTATCTTCTATGAACAAAGCGATCTTTTATGGAACGACGATTACTATACATCGCGAAATTTCTGACAGTCTATCATAGATCAAGTCTGCACTAAGTAATCTAATTAACGAGTCCGTTTCCCGTAGAATGGTTTCATTGTTACAATGAAATCCAATCGTTCAAGATGTTCGATTGGCGAAGCCTTTTTCTTCCAAAATGGAAGAGTAGATAAGAAAATACATCATAAGAAAAGTACATAGTCTGTACTTTTTTTTTTTCTTCTTTTTTTTTCACTTATTACGTATAGATCGAGATGGGGCTCCTTGTTCTTTAGATACAATCCTGTCTGAGCATGACGTCATTGCTCGTAAGAACGATCAATACACGTCGAGAGCGCCAATAGATGGCTCATTCAATTTTAAATCTGTAGGTACGATGATCGATAAATAATAAAGTCACCGTACTACAAATAACTATACACTTTGTTAATATTAATATTTTTAATAACTATTATTTAATAGTATTTAATTGAACAATAAAATTAATTAATTAATTATTTATACACTTTTAATTAATGATAGCTTTAGACTTTAGAATGTACAATGTAGAATATTCATTATTCAATGTTCTATCTGGATTAGCTATTTTACAACTCTTATTTATACCTTCGTTAATTTGTTAAGTATCCTTGACAATTATTTACAAACGTCTCCATAGTAATTTTGTTAAAATATCGATTTTTACATAGTTTTTTTATTTTTAGAGTTTAACAAAGTTGGCGCCGTAAATTTATTTAAAATGAACTCTTCGACGAAACGGTTGAGAAACAGATGTCGCTGTAAATCTTCTACTACTAGATGATGATGATTATTATTATTATTACTATGAAAAACATGTTACGATTTTTGCTGTTAATCTACTAGATATTCTTATTCTATTTTCATTGTACATCTCAAAGTACGAGCCACGTATCCAACGTACATCGATTGGAGTAAAAAAAATTGTAATCAAATGACTTTCAGATTGCACATGACGTATCTCGTACGTTGAACAAATTGTCTGATGTGCAATTTGAGAATTTCGTATTTAGATACATTTGATTTTGATTCTCTCGTCGTCCAATGTTTCCTTACAGAGATCATGAATGAAGTGATTAAACAAAAGAAGACCGGAACAAGCGGCGTACAATGGCGTATTCTGGTAGTCGATCAATTGGCCATGAGGATGGTGTCGGCATGCTGCAAAATGCACGATATCAGTGCCCAGGGCATCACCTTGGTGGAAGATATCAACAAGAAGCGGGAACCGTTGCCTACCATGGAGGCGATCTACCTGATCACACCGTGCAATTCCTCTGTCCAAAAGTTGATCGAGGACTTCAGCAATCCCACTAGAACTATTTACAAAGTAGCCCACGTTTACTTCACTGAAGGTACGCTGCAATAACGAAAGCAATCAAAAAAACGAAATAATTCAAATGATTTGATTCCCGCGTGCACACGAAAGTGTGTGTTATTCTCGACGATATTCTTTCACTTTTCCCAAGATACACATTTAACAGACAGGGAATGTTCGAAAAGAATGTTGCACAGTGAGAAACGGACAGTCCGGTTACTTTCGATTCTAGTAATCCACATGAGATTTTAAGTATATCTCTTTACAGCATGCCCCGATGAGTTGTTCAAAGAATTGTGTCACTCCCTGGTAGCTAAACGCATAAAGACACTAAAAGAGATCAACATCGCTTTCATACCATACGAGGAACAGGTAATGCAAAGAGAACTGTAACAGAGAAATCAGATGTTTGATGACTATACGTTTTCCGTGGTGACGGGCACACATTTTTCAGCATACGCTCGAACACACACACACACACACACACACACACACATACACACACGTCACACAACATCCTTTACAGATCCATCTGGTGTTTCAACTTGTAAAGCCTGTCTTTCAGTCTCTCTCGATTAATCGGAAATTATGACAATGTCGACAGAATTATTTGACTTAACTTTGTTTCCTACTCCTTTATTTTGTACAATACTCACATATAAAGCACGTACTAACGATGGAATGCATTCATGCTTGCACGCTACCAGTGTGTCCGGAGGAGCTGTTCAATGAACTCTGCAAGTCTCTCGCCGCTAGAAAGATCAAAACCCTGAAAGAGATCAACATCGCTTTCCTGCCTTACGAGTCGCAGGTGACGAACCAAAAAAAAAAAAAGAAGAAAAATTGTATTGCTGCTAGTGATAGTTACCACATATTTCCAATTCTCTCAGTTACGATAAACAGAATTTCTCTGTATGCTTGAGTTCTTTATTTTATATACGGGGTAGAATGTAGGCGAAAGACTTCTACAATTACCTTACATGTGTGTCCCTGTCTTTTCTTTTGCGTTCAAACTTCTTTTCAACGCATGCAATTCTTTATCCTGTTACTTATTATTATTTATTAGTTATTGTTGGAATATTATCAACTTACATGTATGTATGTATGTATGTATGTATGTATGTATATGTATTAATTTGTACGTGTTTATAATTATATTGTCATTGAAGTATGAAATTATAATAGCTTATAGTAGTATAAGGCAATCGATGCAAAGGTAATATTAAAACGAATATATAATCAAACAGGTTTTCTCCTTGGATTCGCGTGAAACATTCGCCTGCGCTTATAACGCTTCCTTTTCCAACTTGAGAACAGCTAATATGGAGAGAATAGCTGAACAGATCGCGACGCTTTGTGCTACTCTTGGGGAATATCCATCGGTTAGATACCGCAGGTATGATATATCTTTCTATCCTTTTGTATTACAATAATTGATAAAATTGTTCAGTACAAATTGTTTGTATGATTCTATCTAAGAGTTAAATTATTTCTTTACTATTTTGATCCTTCATTACCTCTACAGCGATTTTGATCGAAATATTGAGCTGGCACATATGGTTCAGCAAAAATTAGATGCTTACAAAGCAGATGAACCGACGATGGGCGAAGGACCTGAGAAAGCACGCTCTCAGTTGCTCATCCTGGATAGAGGATTTGACTGCGTTTCACCACTGTTGCACGAATTGACGCTGCAAGCTATGGCATACGATTTGCTGGATATCGATAATGATGTTTACAGGTAAGCGCGATATTTATTGTCATTAGTTTCAAATGACATTTTAACATTCAAAATGTTTTATTAGATTCGAAGCTTCAGCAGGAGTGCAGAAAGAAGTGTTATTGGATGAAAATGACGATCTTTGGGTAGATCTTAGACATCAACATATTGCTGTGGTTTCACAGTGAGTAAAATCATTGAAAAGTTCATGAAAGAAAACAGTGCGGTATCGCTTACGAAATACATGTTACTTGTTTCTAGAAACGTTACGAAAAATTTGAAGAAATTCACAGAATCAAAACGAATGCCTCAAGGAGACAAACAGAGCATGAGAGACCTTTCGCAAATGATCAAAAAAATGCCACAGTATCAAAAGGAATTGAGCAAATATGCAACACATTTACAATTAGCAGAAGATTGTATGAAACGTTATCAAGGGAACGTAGATAAACTCTGTAAAGTAGAGCAGGTACGTTTCTTTTAATTCTCATATTGATTTATTTATCATAATTATGTGTCATGTTTTATTAGGATTTAGCAATGGGTACAGATGCTGAAGGTGAACGTATCAAAGACCAAATGAAAAATATTACCCCAATCTTACTTGATCAAACAGTCAATCATTTGGACAAATTACGAATTATTGCACTGTATGTTATTAGTAAAAATGGTATTTCTGAAGAGAATCTTAACCGCCTAGTTCATCATGCTCAAATATCTGCTGACGATAAGCAAACCATAGTAAACATTGCAAACCTTGGTATAAATATAGTCGTAGATGTAAGTATTTTATTTTACCGTATTATTATATGTATCTTTGCCTTTAAATTGATGCTATTTTAATGACATACTTATAGGGCGGAAATCGCAGAAAATTGTATACTGTACAACGTAAAGAAAGAATTACAGAGCAAACTTATCAAATGAGTCGTTGGACTCCAATTATGAAAGATATTATGGAAGATGCTATTGAAGATAAACTTGATTCTAAACATTTTCCCTTCTTGGCTGGTCGAGCAGCAAGTTCGGGATATCATGCTCCAACTAGGTATAAATAATAAAAATTTGTATACATATGACATTGTGCATTAATATTTTTATATTAATATCATTATAATTTGTTTTTAGTGCTAGATATGGACATTGGCACAAAGATAAAGGTTCACAAACCATTAAGAATGTTCCACGATTGATCGTTTTCGTCGTTGGCGGTGTTTGCTTTTCTGAAATACGATGCGCTTATGAGGTTACAAATGCTTTGAAAAATTGGGAAGTAATAATTGGTAAGTGTGTGTATGTGTGTGTATGTGTGTATTCAAAATTTTCATTTAACTTATTTTAGTATTAAATTATAACTTTATTTCAGGTTCATCGCACGTAATAACACCGAAATCTTTCTTAGATGACCTGAGCAAACTTCACGTATAAAGAAATATTTGTGTTATAAACAAAATAAAGACACGTTCACGCATTCCTAATGTGCCATTAGTTTTGGCTCCGTCAATAACAAAAGCTACGAAATTTCATGAATGATCTCGAATTACAATTAAAATTAAAATAAGGAATACACAGTCAATTGTTTGAGTCGTGTAGTTGAGCGACTGATTAAAAACATTGAAAAATGGCATATCGTAAACATCATATGACCAGAATGGAAATGGCGCCAGAAGAAAAAGATATCCGGTGTTAAGTGCCTGCAAGAATAAAAAAATTAATACGAAATGAACAAACATGTTGGCAATATTGATGCTAATCGTACGGAGGTGCTTAATGGTAATTTAGGCTCGCGATTGATCTAGCTCGGATATCGTATGTTATTCTATGTCATACTACACCTTGTTAATAATAAGCGACATGTTTAGCAGAGAAATTTGATGTATTGTAGTGGAAAATCGTGATAATCGTGATATTCATGTAAATTTCTTGTTATTAGTATTTCGTTATCTCCCGCTCCAAAATTGTTGCACTATGATGAAGAGGAGACTCGATCAACTCCATTTGAAAAGTCAGTATTGCTTCTTCAATTTGACATATGACAACTGAGTATCATATATTTATTTTAGTCATATTAATATCAGTGGAACGCAATTTAGTGAAAATATTAGATAAAATCGATATTTATTTTATATATGATTAAAACTGTTTAAATGTCTTTAAAGATACAAATGTTTAAGTATCTTACTGTACAATAAAGTGATAAATGTACATTTAGTTATTTACTGTACTTTTGTTATATCATCGATATAATATTCGTTAACTGAACAAGTGCATTTGACTAGCATGTATATGTATTAAATTATATATATATATTATAGCACAAATGCCGCTTCTAGTTTATCAAAGCGCGCATTTATATCAATCTGAAAGCTGTCCAATTATAAAAGACTTCTATCTGTTTAATTCAAAGTAAAATCTTTACTACATTGATAAGTACTTACACGTTGAAACTTCTGCTGCACATATACAGAGCAATTGTATATCGCTTTCAATCGGTAGAAGTTATTCTGTTAATGATCGTTAATATATTGCGATTACTTAGCGGCGAGATTATTACAAAGTTTACGGTATTGATTATTATATGATATATTATATGGATACATGTATGTATGTAGACTGTAGTCGAAACAAAATGTTCTGCTTATAAAGGCCTACATTTCAATCCAATTTTGTTTCTTTTTTTATACATATACCGCACCATATCGAGTAAAGATAAAATTTTAACAAACAAATTGTCATCGTATACCGTTATTGTAGCAATCATTCATGGGTTATCATTAATCATAGGTCAACGTTCAGAGTTGTCTGTTGCTCTTATTGAAATCCAACTGTCATTTTAAAATATTGTTCTGTTGCCTTTAATAGTGCTTTCAAATCGTTATTCATTAAAACTTCAAACAATGTCTGAAACATCAAAGAAAGTTATTCTAGCATACAGTGGTGGTTTAGATACGTCCTGTATACTACTATGGTTGAAAGAAAAAGGATATCATGTTATCGCTTATATGGTAAATGTACTTTAAATAATTATTTTTTTTTTTTAAAGATAAATATACAAGGATTTCAATTTAGGCAAATATTGGACAAGAAGAGGATTTCAACGTTGCTAGAGAGAAAGCATTGAAAATTGGCGCTGTAAAGGTATCGATAAAATTTTAATTAATTTACAGATAAATTATGCGTCGAAAGTAACTTTCACAACGAAAAAAATTACCAAATTAATCTTTCTATCTAATTGTAAATGACTTTCTCTTATTTAAAAGGTCACAATAGAAGACCTTAGATTGACTTTTCTATCTTCGTTTGTGTGGCCAGCTATTGCATGCGGGCTACTTTACGAAGGTAAATATCTTTTGGGCACAGCAATCGCTCGACCGTGCATTAGTGAAGCTCTGGTAAGAATTGCAAAATCCGAAAATGCGCCTATAATCGCTCACGGAGCGACCGGAAAAGGTAATGATCAAGTTCGTTTCGAATTGAGCTGTTACAGCCTTTTTCCTGATGTTCAGGTACCATATTTCAATTTTCAATTCTTTTCATAGACTTTTAAACAACCTTGTGTACAACCTTCTTATTTCATTGTCCAGATACTTGCACCTTGGAGAGAGAAAGAATTTTATACAAGATTTTCAGGAAGGCCAGATTTGTTAAGATACGCACAACAAAATAGAATCCCTGTTTCAGCAACACCGAAAGAACCATGGAGTACTGATGCAAATTTATTACACATTAGGTATAGCTGACATAATTATAATTGATATGTTTAAACATACAGAAGGAGGAAAATTGAAATTTAAATACGCATATAATTTTAGTTATGAATCGGGCATTTTGGAAGATCCTGCTACGTTAGCACCGAAACAAATATACAAAATGACCAATGATCCATTAAATTCCCCGACGGAACCAGAAGAAATTGAAATCAGTTTTGAGCAAGGTTATCCATCGTCTGTCAAAAAGTTAAAGACTAATGAAACATTCTTCACCCCACTTGAAATAATAGAATGTTTGAATAAAATCGGTGGGATACATGGTATAGGACGTATCGACATTGTTGAGAATCGTTTTATTGGTTTGAAAGCGAGTAAAATGAAATTCAACTACAAATATCTTTTATGAATATCTATTTAAAATAATTATATACTATTGTCATTAATAGTCTAGAGGAGTTTACGAATCACCGGGTGTTAAAATTCTATACGAGGCACACCAAGAATTGGAAACGTTTGTATTAGATCGTGAGGTTTCAAGAGTGAAGTCTTATTTGACCAACAAAATGTCCGATTACGTTTATAATGGTAAAAGGAAAAAAAAGAAAAAAATATAACAATAATTTCGTAAAATGAAAGAATACATTCAAACACAATTAAATAATAAAATATTTCTCAGGTTTCTGGTTTTCCCCAGAATGTGACTTTGTACGGAATAGTATATTATATTCACAAAGATACGTGACTGGAACAGTTCGATTACAATTGTACAAAGGAACCGGTTAGTATTAATCAGGCAAATTTTAAACAAATTCTTATCATGCTTCAATCTTACAGTGTCTATACGTAGCCGGCATAGCAAAGCATCTTTATACAATGAAAGACTAGTTTCGATGGACATGAAAGGAGGTTTCGAACTTGAGGACGCGGGTGGTTTCATTCGCACGCAAGCTTACAGATTAAAAGAATTTAATCGCTTCAAAAAAGAATACGATGTTTCATAAGTTCATTGAATAATAACGTATTAAAATGTGTAATATTTTATAAAAACAATATAGCACTTTAATTTGAAGATTCTTTTGTGTAATTATTGAGAAATTATTTACTTGTTGTCCTATTTCAATTAAATACTGTCGTAAAGTATTTACACGTGAGTTATTTTACACAAAAGGATGAGGTATAAGGTAATGAAAAAACTACCATAACAATTACTTTCAATTAGTTATTAATAATTAAGTCTTAGGATAATTAGCATATTTGTAAAGATTATAATAACGTGTAATATGCTTCGTTTTATCTGTGTATTAATAGTATATACAATATTTCTTATTCATTCTAATAGATTCGCAACATAAGAGAAAACGTCAAATATAAGACAATAATATTCCAGTTAGTATCTCTTTTATCGACGACTATTTAACACTTTCATTCTGTCTCTTTCGCTCTCTCACTGCCTTTTCCTCTTTTATGCTCCGTATTTATATATTTATATTTTTATATATATATATATAACATGCAAAATTATAAACTAAGAAAGGTAATTGTGTATATACTTATAATTAATAACCTGCAATAACTTTGTATTCACAATTGCCTCGTAACATTAATTCAAATATGTAATAAATGTCTCTCTTTTTATCTTTAGATTATTAAGAGAACAAATAATATCGTTCAATTTGATATTGTTAAGTAAATAGAGATTTTAATGAAATAACATTTATATACTCGTAACTTATAGTTATTTGAGTTTGTTTATCAAATAAAAAATTCAAAATTTGGTCAAGAATTCTTTCTGCAAAGTATTGGCGATTTAACTATATATGAAGTACTGCTGCTTCTTTAGCTGAACCTTGAGAAAACATATTAAACAAACGGTTGTAAAATGCATTTTCAGTACAAAAGTATAATTCTCTTTTATTTGCTTCTCTTAATTGATGACGGATGATAGATACAGAAGAAGAAAATTATAAGGTGTTTTTTGAATAAAAGTCGGTGATAGTAAGCATGTAAACAAATTTACATTTCTATACGTTCTCTTTTACTTAACAACATCAAGCTTTTTTTTTTATTTTAGCCATTTATTCCTCGTTTCATCATTATTATTTATGTACAACCAGCTTAATGTCTTGTTATCGTTATAGTAGTAATAAGTCTACTAAAACTCATGTGCTATTGGAGATGATGTGCGTCCGTGGGAACTTATAAAAATTATTTTTTGATACAGCGGAGTGATTTTGGTGTTACTTACGAATTATTACGTCTTTATCTAGTAACTTATAGTGAGATCTAATAGGTTATACAATCTATCGGCCTCCCTTAAATATTACAAACCTTATCACATATATAAGGGTATGTATTAGTACTTATTACTTTTTATACATAGATATTTTGTATTCTGTTTAAATTGCTGCCAGTGATTTCTTCTCGTATGTACAATTACAAACCACGTATTATACAATCAATATCTAGAACATACATTCCTCCTAGCTCTCTTCCATTCTCACTTTCATACTCATGTCCATCTTTTTCCTCTTACATTCCATCTCTCTTTTTCGCTTTCTCCTTCTCCTTCTTTTTCAAACGCACGCTCTTTCTTAACTCTTTCTTCTTAATATCTCTCTTTTTTTTTTTTCTTTGTTTTAGAATTCGTGTCACTATTGAGCTCATTACGTTAACGCGACGCAATTTCATAATCAGAGGAATTCTTTCAAACATTCGAAGACACTTGCGAAGATTGGTCAGTCTAATGGTACGATATAGACAATAATCGAGCAAAAATAATTAAAATCGTGGCATTGCTTTGTCGTTTGGTGAAGAATTCATTTCGTGAGCGATAACTGATAACTCTTGCGTTACTTAACTGTGCCCAAGGCAACGAGAGAAATTAAGCGAATAGAAATATAACACGTACAGAAAAGAATGCAATTGTTGAATGCATTCGCTGCAAGATAAACACATTGTACATGAGAATATTTAAATTATCGCAAACGATTTTCTTGTTCATGAAAGGTCACTTTCCTGACTATGACAATTACCAGAAATATAATAATAATTCTGGACAGAAAAGAATCGATTACGTTCAATATGACATGACATCTCAATGTTTCCTTTCATATTTGCTAACATTTTATATCATATGTTACATTCGCATTATAACGTACCATGATCATACTCAAATATCAAATATATCGAATGTGCAATTACATATGTCAATACACACACACATTCCTGAAAAATCTTTCTCCAATGCCGATGACGTTATAAACGTTATAAACGTTAATAAACGGAAACAGCATGTTTATCACACCTATGCTTAAACTTCATTCATTTTATATCTATGACAATTTCATTATCTTCCCGAAATAATTATTTTATACCGAAAGAGCACTCTCTAATTTACAAGAACAGAAAATACATGGATCATTTTTCGCTTTTCTCGATCGAGAGATCTTCCCATCGCATTAAGTGCATTCATCAACAATTAACAAGTAACATACGGATGACGAAATTATTATACGTACTAAGACACGAACATCAGTATTGCTAAAGATCGAGAGCCAAAATTTCATTGCAAATCTTGAATTTTGATTGAGGGAACAATTCCAGTATATAAAATTAAGAAGAAAAAGAATGACGTAAGATAAAGTCTAATGTATTGCTAAAATTAGTATTGACTTTCATATCAGTATGTGACTATACAACACATGAGAATAAGAAGTATTCTCTAGCTGGATACTTGATGTTATTAACATTTTTCTCCATTCATCTGCGATGCACTTAATAATGAGAATAAGATTACAAATCGGTGCGAATATGTCCATAGACTTTTGCTTTCCATTTTATTGCAGTCTATACTATGAATTGGCTTTCCCTGTAAGCCTCACGCAATATTTTTTAAACGATCACAACGGCAACGCATGTTAAATTTTATCGTTATGCCCAAAGAATACTTTAAATGATTATTTACGACATTATATGCTTGAATCACTGCGTTCTCCAATCCGGTGGATACATTTGTACTTAGAATTTACATTTTTCTTGCCTTGACTAATTTATACTTAATTAAATAAACACGCAGGCGTACAATTAACATTACTTTACAAATGTGCATACTAATTTCGTGGTTTTCAACACTGATAGACAGCTCCTACGCTTTCTTGTACATTTATTTCGACATGTTTCTCTTCCATGTTAATTTCGTTGCAATCGTTTAGAGAAAATGCTCAAGAAACGAACATATTAAAGGAATTCAATACGACGAGGCATAACTGTTTAAACGCAGGTCAATTCTTTTTATTTTATCTCAACTGGGGACGTGACTTTCGGGAAGTTTTCCTCTCAAAAGTTCTGTGTAATGATACGATTTATTTCTGTTTTTTTCTTTTCTTTTCTTTTCTTTTTTTTTTTCTTTTTTTAACTTCTCAGCGAAAACGCTTATCTTTCTGTTACTTTTAAAAAGCAGTATCGCACGATACCACGATAAATCATATTCAAAGAGGCAGAAAGTAAATAAAATTAAATCCTGTATATATTGCTGATCTACCATCCATATCGTGTATGCTTTGACAAACCGAAAAACAACGATTACTTTATAGCAAAATGAACTCATTCTAATGATGATGAAGCATTGTATATCTAGTATGTATTAAATTGCGTATACGTTCTCTGAATATCATATATGATCTTTGTATTGTTCGCAGCTGCAAAGTATTTGTTCTAGTATCACGTAAAAAGGAACATGTATGTATTTGTGAACAGTAAATTCTTTCAAATTACGATGAAAATAAAATCAAGCATGATTCTTTCATAAATGACTTATATGCCAGAATAGAGTTTTCCAACTCTAAATAAAATTCACTTGTCACGCTACAATAAAGAGAAAGACATTGCAGGTTTGAAGAGGCTCTTAAAAAAATAAATTCCATTTAATGAAATAATTTAATAATAATAATAATTAATAATAATAATAATAATAATAATAATTAATAATAATAATTAATATTAATGATAATAATAAACTAATTTTGTAGTTTCTAAACTACACCATTCTATAATCACTTTACCATTATTCATAATAATTGACAACTTTGTTCTAACGCGAATTTACAAATATTTCTTTTTCTTTTTTTTCTTTTTCGAAACACATGATAAATTTAATCATAACGATCGATACGATTAAATTTATGATGTGTATATTTTCATTAGGTATATTTTTTCTATATTATTAACTTAATAAGTCGCACGCAATACACTCTCTCTTTCTCTCTTTTTATCTCTCTTTCGCACATCTTTCACTTTCTTTCGTTCACTTATCATCACTTAATATTTTTTTGTTTTGTTTTCAAATTTACATAAAGTACAAACTTATGAAAACCGGAAAAATGTAATACAATAGTCAGTGTAGCATTCTCAAAGTATATGCAAGTACCTATACAATTACACTAGGTCACGCTCAGGTGTCCGTCAACTACACGCAAGTCCCGCACCATCCAACAAATTGCCTCCTTGTAGTCCGATTCACTCGGGCAATGACGTTTATGGTTTCCCAGGTTGGAATATCCCAACTCGCACCACTATTCTCACATAACTCGCGTACTATTGTATTTTTCTCGAGTATTTCACACATCTCTCACTCGGTTTATTGTCATTTCATTATTTATGATTGACTGATGCATATATTAATATGTCTGTGTATATACACACACATATTAATACATACACACATCAAGAAATCATAAATAATGAAATAACAATAAACAAAGTGAGAAATCCGTGAAATACTTTCCAGAGAAAAAGACAGTAGTGGTGCGAGTTGGGACATTCCAACCTGGGAAACCCTAACGTCATTGCCCGAGTGAATCGGACTACAAAGAAACAATTTATCAAATGGCGCAAAACTAGTGTGTAGTCTAGAGACAGCTGAGTATGACCTAATATAGTTGGACAAATACTTACATCTACTTTGAAAATGCTACATTGACTAATGTATTAGAGAAAAATACAATGAGCAGCAAATAACATTATAACGATTCCTCGAATGCGGCCATCAAATCACTTTGCATGTTCATGTCAATTTGTCCAGCCATCTGAAATAATAAATATACCCATTCTTGGCAAAATCGCCCACAATAATCATAGAGAGCGGAAAAGATCGATTAGCGATTTAATCTTTATACTTTCTAAATCAATCATTATCAATGCTGTCATTTTTTTATCTACTGAAATTCTACTAAAATTCGAATATTGTTGTACATTTACAATTGCTCAAACGTAAAGTTGAATTTCTGATGTAACATGAAACACCTGCGCAAAGAAAGAAAAAAAAAATTTATAGTAAAACTTACCGCTTCACGTCGTCGTCGTTCTTGTTCTCGTAGTCTTTGACGTTCTCTTTCAGCTGCAGCTTTATCTTGACTGGATGAATGACTTGGACTACTACTATCTGTATCGACAATGGCTTTGACCTCTTCTGCCCTTGACGTAGCAGTCATCACATTTCCCTGTTGATCACCAACAGTTTTCCTAACTTTATCTAACGCATCCTCTTCTTCTCGTTCTCTTCTTCTTTCACTCTCTTGACGTAACCGCTCCCGTTCTGCTTGTTCTTTTTGTTGTCTACGCATTTCTTGTTGTTCCATCAGAGCTCTTTGCTGCAGAAAAACATTAATAATTATTGTGGCATATATCAAACACTCGCATCAAATAATCATATATATACATTCAAATAAAATTATTGTATTTGTTACAGCGCGATGCGTTAAGCGATATATATGGCCGCGGTTTACACGCTTGTAGTCGGGGCGGACAGTGTGAGAAGTATGTTGAGAAGTAAGAACCTTTGAGATGAACGATCCAGATATAAGAACGGAATCACCAACGGTGGACTGTATTTAATGAAATTTATGTGTTGGCAATACAACAGAAAACCGACTTTATCCCGAGCCGCAGTGATACGCATTGACGACGAATTGTGGCGGTATAACAAAAAGTTAACTATATCCGAATTGTAATGATAGCGCACTCTGTTTAACTATAGCCCGAATGTGACGGTATAGCAAAGGACTAACTATATCCGAATGTGATACGTACTGCGATGAATTGTAGTGTTGTAGAAAAGAATGACTATAGCAAGGTGCCGACCGAGGCGAGCTTGTTTTATACCATTTTGCAAGTGGCCTCCAGCCAATCATTTTAAAGCGAGATGTACGTTTGACTTGCCTAGTGCAGGAGATCAGTTAAAATAAATTAAGGCGTTGAACGAACAATAGATATTACTATTCCTGGAGGACACCGAACAAAACAGACTTGCGGGTCGGCGACCGAAAATGAAAACAATATTTGCGCACGATATATTTGCGTGAGGAAGACGTTAGAACTTTTTGCCAGCGTGAAAAAGCAGGCCTTTGCCCTTGGCTAAACATAATTACAAATGTAACGATAAGTTTTTTCATACGGACAAGAAGTTCAAATCGTCTTTTTTCCAGAGGATTCTGAAACCGATTGCGCAACGGAAATTTTATCTTGCGAGTATTTCGCCGGTCATGGAAAACGCCCGAACGGTACTATTTACAAAATAAATGTTAATACTAACCCTATCTTGTTTTTCTTTTGCTTGTTTTTTAAATGCTTGAAATGAATCCTGTGCAGCACTTTTCATGCTACTTCCTGCTGCTGATTGCGGACTCGATGCTTGCGCCAAAGATGACCACGACGAAGCATTTTTCACATTTTGTTCTACAGTCTGTATAAGATTTAAAAAAGAAAATCATTAAACACATAGAACAAGTAAAGGAAAAATTTAACAAATATTTCATAGATGATAGATTGGTTTAAAAATACTTTTCAAAATGCTACATATCCCTCGGTCTCCTACCTTATTTTTGAAAGCTGAGGCAAAATTTGACACAGGATTTTTTGAATCTGGAGGTGTCATCTTTTTCTCAGGCATGAGTTGGGAACTCGAATGATTGCCCATTGATGGCATTCCTGTACTCATTTCTGCAAAAAGAGCTCCGGCTAGAGCAACAACAGTATTATATATTTGATTAGTAAGCAGTTAATATAGCAATCTAAAATGTGGAACAGTGGAAAAACGTAGCGGAGATTAAATAATTTTTCAACAAAGCTGATATATATTTGATTTACGATGTCCAAAAATGTAGGATTTGCCATGCTGTGCAAGAAGAAAAATAGAAAAGCATTATTTGAAAAGTGAAAATACTTATAAATGTTACAGCAATCAGATATGAAAAATAATTACAATGAATTGCAAATAATTAGGAATAAACAGAAAATAGCAGCGGAAACAATATTGAACGTAATGAATGAAATTTAAAGATGAAAATTGAAATTTGCTACATAATGCTCTACGATGCACGCTTTAAATCCAGATTAATCATGATACATACCATCTACAGGTTTCTGAGGCAATTGTGGCTGAGAAATTGATACCGATTTTTCTTCTTTCTTAATTGGCATTTGAGATATTTGCATTGGCATAGAAGCAATGGGCATAGGATCAAAAATTGAACCCATTCCGCCCATGTTCATCCCCATATTGAGACCAGGTATACCATTATTATTCAACATATTAGGTGGAGAATTCTCACGCTTAATATTGGAAAATCCATTGGAATGCTGTTGTGTCATTGTAGCATTATGGGAATTTTGTATATTCGTCAGCGGTGAAGTTGTATTTATCATGTTCTCCAGTTGATTGTGCATTGACATATGCGTGGCCAATCCTTGTGGTAAATTCATATTAAGATTGGCCATTGTTATATTCCCCAAATTTAGATTAGACGTCATACTTGCAGGCATTATATTTACTGGTGTTTTCACATCAGGCAGTAAATTTAAATTGGTATTATTACTCGTTGTATGTGGTGTTTGAATCATTGGTATGTGCGATTTTTTTTTTAATGACATCGTTTGTTCCAACGATGTTTGCGTAGTAGGCACAGGAGCTACATAAAAAATGATTTTAGGAAAACGTATTTCATACATGCGTTTTGCATTTAAAAAAAATAAATAAATATGAAACAAAGCATAATTCTCATCAATTACAACAATGCCCACCTAGCTGCGGCTGATCTCCGTAGATACTATCGTGCTCATAAAGTGAAAATTACTAAATGCGAACGAAATAAGAAAGAAATTTAGTATCCTAATAGGGACATAATCCGTATAACTGGTGAAATACAGAATAGCTAGAACTAATAGAACTAATCGGTAAAATATCGTCACAGTTAAGCGGGTATTGCTGCTGTACTATAGTACAATAAAATATATACCTAGAGTATTATACGGTTGCAAAAGATCTGACTGCTGAGTTAAGGTTGCTCCGTCTGTAGGTACAGGTGTGTTTGCATTTGGAAAGGAACTGACGGACGTGGGTGGCTGTGGCGGCTGAGGCATAACCGGCGAGGCTACTATAGAATTCGTATTTGTAGGCGTAACACTTGGTGGTGGAGTTGGTACAGACACGGATGGAGTTGGTGGATTTGACGTAGTCGGTGGTGGTGGTGTAGGTTTCTTTACAGGAGCAGCCGTAGCCATAGCTGTAGATCGCGGTGGTTGCGCTGGCATAGATGTGTGACTTGCTACAGGCATTCCTTGACCAGCTGTAACAGCTGCTACTGCCACAGACTGTTGGCTATTGCCACCTAATAAAATTGTTAAATATAAAGTTAATAGTAGACAATTCTATATACACGATGCAAAATTTGCATATTTTCATGGCGCACACATACGACGTGCTTTTGATGATATACGTTTCTATACGTCGCAATGATATAGAATAAATAAAATAAATAATAATAAATATATTATTTTGCGAAACGACGTCTAGTAGTTCCTTAAAAATTGTCCAATCTGTAATTGTAATCACTTGAATACATACATAAATATTTTTTTTATTTTGAAAACTAACGTTGATTTTATTAATTTAAATAATTCAAATATTTTGCACACACCTTGTTCCGAAGAAACATTGCTAGATTGGGTTACAGCTGGTTTTGTTATTGGTCCCGTAGAATTTGTTGGGGGTTGACTGTTCATTAAAAGACCTCCAGTATGATTCAATGTAGGTGCCTAAAGAGTGCACTGTTATTTAATATATCATGCATAAAAAACATTTTATCATGTACGTCAGGAGATTTGCAGTTTTTAAATATAAATGGTAAACGATATCATTTATAAAAAAAAAATACGTATATGAATAAAATGAATATACTATGCGAAATTGTGACTTAATTACAATATTCGATATGGCAATAGATAAAAAAAAAAAANAAAAAAAAAAAAAAAAAAAAAAAGTAAAAAAAAAAAAAAACGCGGAACAAGTTAATGATCAATCAACAAACATTGTGATTTGTTGGTTCCTACAAGATGTCATCTTACCGATGTAACCGTAGTTGTTGGCGGTGGTCCTGTACTTGGTGTGTTCTTCTTTGTTTTCTTTCTTGGAGGGCGATTGGAAGAATTCCCTGCAATTCAATGTAACATGCATCTAATGGTGTATACGTGCAATCAACCATTTTCTCATTACAAGAGACAGATTGATGAAGACATAGTGAAATGCAGTGTGCAGAGGATACCAATCATGAATGCCTTGTTCTCAGAGCTCAAAAAGAGAGATGCCAAACAAATGTTACATACGTTAGAAACAAAATTAAAAGACCTTGAGCACATATTTTCTAATAGATTTTATTCATATGCTTATATTATAATTGTATCACTGTGTACAACAATGTTAATTTAAATATCTCAATTGTATGATTTTTTTGTGGACACTTTCTCCTTTTAATGATTTTTATATTAAAAAATTTTTAATGCGCAGAACAATTCATTTCTTTCTCATTCTACGTAAAGTTAGTTGTATTCAATTTATTTATGAATAATTGCGTGCGTGTGTTTATACATATGTATATATATATATATATATATACACACATATACATATATATATGTGCACACGCGCACGCACACGCAACACACACACACACACATATGTATATATGTACGTATATATACATACACATGTGTATATATATATATATATGTATATATATGTGTGTATATATATGTATACACATCATAAATACATACATACATATCACGCGCGCGCACATAATATATATACACGCTCACGTGCAGCGAAATTGCCACACACATATATAACATATATATGTATGCGAAAGCACGCAGTTTTCACGATGATAATAATAATAATAATAATAATAATATTAATAATAATAATAATATTAATAATAATAATAATAATAATGATAATAATAATAATAATAATAATAAAATAATATAATAATGATTGTTACAATAATAATGACAGTGACGAA
Organism: Lepidotrigona ventralis hoosana; assembly: GCA_002806875.1. Classification (NCBI taxonomy): domain Eukaryota; kingdom Metazoa; phylum Arthropoda; class Insecta; order Hymenoptera; family Apidae; genus Lepidotrigona; species Lepidotrigona ventralis. Next base: position 77,043 of record NIPQ01090028.1, read on the forward strand.
AATGATGATTACAAAATGCTGACTACAAAAACCATCAAATTGCTTTGTGTTTTCTTTAATTCTGGTACAGTGTATTGTAATATAATATAATTAATGTAATGTAATAGAATTAATGCAAATAATAGTGCCGTAAATAGTACAATATGGATTCAACTTAAACATGAATGTTACAAGAGTGTCACACTCATACAAGCAGTTTCAAATGTAATTTCAAGTCGCAGTTAGCACAATATTGAGATCGGTGGCAAGACACTCCTGCTCGATGTTCGTATATATATTCGGTTCACAAGCAACAATTCTAATGCTATATTTACTCTGATTCATGCTCGTAGACAAATGACACTTGTCTATGGAATGGTCGACAGTAAATTACAATTTATAGAATGTATAAATACAAAATGAAACAATCGCAAGGGGGAATAACAAATAGTGAAAGAAACATCGAGTAGAAGTTCCAGCATATCTTAATTTATATAATATAGTTAACTGGACCACCAAATGAGCCAACCCCGACCCTGCACGATTGCGAAGAATCAGTATCTTTATCTTTTTTTTTCTTTTTTTTTTTTTTTTTTTTTNCTTCATTCATCTGCTACCTTTGTGTGTATGCATTTAAAAAAGTCTCCTGTCTGCCTTTCCTCCTTTTAACTTACAACTATTATTAATGTTTTATGATATATTAGTTTTCACTATGTACAAAACGCGTATAATTGTGTTACTGTTGCTATTCAACACGTAATACGCACAAAACAGATGGAACGCACGTGTGATTGTTGAGAGCAAGAATAATTATTGATTTCAAATTAAAGATATATCTCAAACTTCAATAAAAACAACAAGTTCCTTAAATCTGCTTTTGCGTATAACGATCTCGAAGGAAGAATGACGTTCCAGTCTGGCTAAAGATGCGAAAAAATTTTGACGCGTGCTTTTATATGGAATAATAAATGCTACAAAAATTTTGGAAGGCAATATCAGTATTATTATAAAATGCCCTATATCTCGTGTTACAAGCTAATGGTGATTGTGTATTGTAGATGCATAGTTTCTATCTAATTCAGCACACGCCATTATTAATTTGATCTCACATAGTCTAACTAATTATTTGGAATTTTTTTCTAATTACTTTCAGTATTTTGAGAAACGTAAACAGTACGTAAATAGTACGAACACTATCTTGATCAACATTTTGCATTTGTTTTAATATTTAATTTAATTTTCTTAGAAATCAACAGTTCCTTCGCCAATTGTAGTTTCTTCTCACAAAATTAATGATAATTAATAATTGATTGATTTCTCTCTACTTCATTTTCTTTTTTTCTTTTTTTTTTTGCTGGAACAGTAAGTACGCTGCTGGCTGTATGATTAATGATAACATTAAATTGTACTAAGTGCAAATTTGATCACTTTTTTTTTTCTTCTTTAAATTAATGTTTATTTTATGCAACATCTTCAAGCATGAAGAGCTTTCGAAAAAGCACCTTCGAATCTTATATCAATTACGTCCATAACTTCTTATGTATATACTTTACTATATATAAGAACTAAATTTACATGATATTTCAACAAAAAAACGCTATCAGGGAGCAGACATTTATACATAAAATTATAAAAACAAAATATGACTAAAATTAACCTCATTTGAACTTGTATAAAAAGTTGTCTAAAAACGTTTTAATAGGACGGGTTAAAATTAATATTATTTTGTGACTGTTTTACAGCATGAACATCCTAAATCAGTTATATGTATTACGCATATTCAAGAAATGTATTGTCGTAGACAAAATCAAGTTCATTTTTGACAAGGGTAAGTATCGTTTCAGCAGGGTATGTAAAACCACACCAATTATCTACGTAATTAATAATTATTATCTGACATAAAAAAAACGATATTGATCTAATCAAACGAATGTGTACTAGATTTTAGTTCGAGTAACTTCAGAAATGAAAAACTGACAATGGCTATCAATGAAGAACTAGTGGTAAATAGAACAATGAAACGACGATTAGCAAAGCTTAGCGGAGTGCAAACAATGTGTTTGGAGGCTAGGATGCCTTTGATTGGTACTGTAGACCATTTCTTCAAGCTGTTCTCTCATTCCTAATTCTTCTACAATTGGTCTTCAGTTCCCCTTATTCATTAAAAAACAGTGTATCTACCTTTTTCTATCTGTGTTATTAGTTTGTACACTCCCCTTGCCGTTCTCTGATATGTTAACATAAACCTTGTATGCTCAAAGTCATTAATCATAGAAAAAAATAAATGGAAATTATTGATTGTATCACATCAATTTCTCCGCACACTTTACTCCGTTTGTTTTGTAACTAGTTTTTCACTTGAATCCATGTAGCTGAAGGAAGAATTAAAGTTTTAATTTCATCATTTCATCTAAATAATAATAGTATAGTGTATTATTATTATTATACCAAAGCGTATCCATGAGGTGATAAATCTTAGTAATTGACTTTTTAAAGGAAGCACCACTTCTTTGGCTTTGTCAAAAATAAGATTAATTAAAAAATGGAAATAGTTATATGAGATATATAACATCAAGTAAGTGCTTTTCAAGAAATATGTAAACTCTGAATTTCTTTTTGCGGAGACGTTATTAACACGAGAGTGTATCTAATTAAAGTCACTACTTGACGCGAAAGCTGTGGATTATAGTAACCTTCCAGTGGCAAATCCAGCCACCAATACACATTGTCTGCATTTGTTTCCCGTGTGTATCATATATATTCAATAATATTGTTGCCTAATTTGTTTTTCTTAAATATTGATTATTAAGTTCACACAGTCTAAACTGTAGAAACAAATATGGTGTTCAGAAGCCTAAACACAGTTCTCACGTCACTCAGGTAAGTGCATATTTACACTTAATGTAATAATGACGCTTCGTAAGTGTCATTGTACTATCTTCTGAGAAATGATACGACATGAATGAATCAATGCGAGGAAACAAACTTAATGATTTAAAAAACACAGTGATACAAGTAATGCTCTGCTTATCAATTAATGTAAATAAATATTAAATTTGCAAGAGTTAATATATTGCATGATGTTGCTTGGGTTACGTAGGGCAATATAATTGTCAGGAGAAGCTACAATGTATACTCCAAGGTACTAATATTTGGCACTACAGTCCCTGCTATAAATTATGTTCTCTCTATACATTTTACACAATTTTCTTACATTCTAACCGCACAACCTTACCGTTCCAAATATCTGATCAGTTTTAAAATACATGCATCCTTACACGTTTAAACATGAGACTGCAGTGAAAAATTCAGTGACCTTGAATAGCAAACTATACTTGACTTTCGAGCAACAGAATGTATTGTCAACACCGACAGGGCAAGAGAAAATATAAGTAATCATCCTTAATCAATAATATAATTTGTGAAACAAGCTGGCATGGCATATGGTATCCTCTAAACACAGTCTGCACTCCACTAGCTCACCTTTTTTTTCTTACCATTGCATATTGTCTTGTAAATTAAATAAAAATTTTTTAACTGTGTCAAGTTTCAAATTTGATATTTAAAGACACTCTTTCAGACATATATTTGTTTCAAAAACTATACACAAATATAAATAAATCTGTAGTAGTTATGTCTTCATTGTTAATTTCACAATGACAGTAGGTATATATATTTAAACTTTCGCGATGAAACTTGACACGACATTCGTACTTGCATTAATATAACGCAGCACTTAAGCTACACGAATAACGCCGTCCTAATAAATACAATTAATAAGCAAGATTTAGCAGCTTAAGAAGATATTTGCGATGCATTTGTGCAGTCAAACCCCATTTAAAAAATCATTTTATATCTACTTTGCAACTTCACCATTGCATATATTGCATCAATAATGTTGCATTAATGTATTCGATTGTTTGGTTGCCAATACAAAATTATTTAGGCACAGAGCTTGTCATTCTTTTTAAATTCTAAGTCATCACCAAATCATGAAGCATTAAATGCTATTTCCATTTTCTTGTGATACGGAATATTAATTCCATTGTTTAACACTTTTCAAGTGTTCTTTTTATCTTTTTTTAAAAAATTAATGATTAATACATTAAAAATTACTATACAATTATTAACATGGTACCTTTCTTTTACTTAATAGCGTATTTTTGTATAAAATACATACAAATTTGTTTCAGTACTTTATATAAAAGTTACAATTACTTAAGAAAGATATTTAAGAAAAATCATTGATATAGAAAGAAAAATAAAATAAAAATAACTTATAACAACTGAAACATAAAAGAAAACATGCATAAACAATAACATTCTCTCTCTGCAATGAAAATAACATCAAAGAAAGAAAAAAAGAAAAGAAATGATTGTATCTCTTTTATTAATATTTATGTAGTAAATACTCGCATGAAATGGTGAATAACTTTATTTGAAATAACTAGGAAAGATTCACGTCTATGATTTTTATGTACCATTTAAAATGATAAAATTTTTTTATAAACTCTTGAATATTTCAAAAATTATAAATAAAATTTATAAAATTTCATCTACAGAAACTATAAATATTCCATAAAATATTAAGAAAATGAAAATGTTTAATATTGCGTGCTTATTGATTAGCAGGTATATTGTCTTTATATTTCCGGGCATAGACATGAATAGCAACCTGTGCTCTATGAAAGAGTTACTAGATAATGAATATTATGAAAAATTTTGACTAAAAATTTTCTAAATGAACAGTCGCAAATAACTCCATAATTTTAAATCTCACAGAAAAATTAGTTGATATTTTCATGAAAACTACTTTTTAAGTAGTTTATTGTTCCCAAGTAAGGGTCTAATAATAGCAACAGTTACATGAGGTTCATATCTAACCTGCTTCACTGTCGCTTGAATCACTGGTGCTCGAAGAAAGTGAACTACTGCTGGAATCACTATCACTGCTACTACTGCTTGATGCTGACAATCGCGAAGGCCCACTAGCTCCTCCAGTTCCAACTACATCGACTGATTTACTACTGTCTTCTGTCAAACAAATTTTAGAAAATTGTAATTACGTTAAATTTTAATATCGATTTGTATTCATAAAAGAAAAAGTTACATGATATATGTATAATCAAAGTACTAACCTTTTTTAGGAGCTTTCTTAACATTGCCTAATTGCCCTGTAACATCCTGTAGTCTTTTCTCTAACTCCTGCTTTTTCTCTGCCATTTGTTCATCCTTAGATTTACCACTCACTTTTTTATCTGTGAAGAATACAAAAATGTCGAATATATTAAAAACAATATATATAAATACATGTTATTTATCGAACAAAATATAATATTAAAATAATAAATATATTTAAACAAATTATGATAATTATTTATAATAATTCTAAAATAGTAAATCATAAGAGATAAATTAAATTTATAAAATTCATAAATATTATGATTATGTATTTCTCTTATTTCATTATTATTAGTTTAGTTAGTTTATTTATTCAAATAATAATAATAAAAATATTTTGTTTCAAATTAATTGGAAAAAAGATAGTGACCTAATTATAAAGCTATAATAGAACCTAAAATGAAGCTTACGTGGCTTCTTTCTAAGACACGAAGCAACGTAGCTCTCTAATTCCCTCAATGTGGATGGTTTTAACGTTTCAAAATCAATTTCAATTTCATCTGGATTGGAGTCCCTCAATGAAGGTTCTCGAGATTGTATTATGTGCACAACGCGTCCTAATTTATCTCCTGCAATAGAAAGATAAACGATGTAGTGACAAAGATTTTTTATGTCTAAAATAAATTTTTATATTTCATATCACTAACAATTACTTACCAGGTAATTTATTAATATCCAAACTAAGTTGTCTTTTTTCGTCATAAGACATTGGTTTAGCGTTATCTTCATCTTCTGAGTCAAATGTAATTGGTGGTGGTTGACTACTAGCATTTTTCTTTTTAGTTCCAGCTGATCTACTATTTGCTTTTGGCCTTTTATTTGCAGTATTCGCTGTTGCAGCTTTCCCGGGTCCTCTTCCTTTTCCCTTTGGCTTAGCATTTGCCGCCGTTGGCAGATGATGACTCATGCTTCCTGCTGCATGAGTTTTGTTAGGTCCTACCGCTATTGCAGGATGATGAAGATCACCACCCATACCACCAGGCATTTTTAAATCACCTGCTCCCATTGCAACACTGGCTATACTAGCACCAACACTATCAGAGACACTTGGGATTCCACCACTTGGTTTCATTAGTTCCTTCATGGCACCAGTATGACTGGCAACTAGGCTACTACTTTTATTGCTCATTGGCCTTGACTTTGACTTATCCGGTTTCTTTTTTTTACTTTTTTTCTTACCACTTTCTTCCACTAATTTCCTCATTTGTTCTTGCATAGCTTTCAGCTATAAATCAAGTTTTTGATACATTTATAAAAAGAATTACACCAGTATCAAAAAAAGAAAAAAAATAAAAAAACATATAATATACATAATATATATACATAATATATATACACATATATATATATATATATATATATATATACCTCCTGCTGTAAAGCAACTAATTTTTGAGTACGTTCTTCATCTGAATCATCACTCTCAGAAGAAGTTTCAGATCCAGAACTAGTGGCACTACTACTGCTACCTTTCATGCCAATCATACTCCCCATTGGTTCATCCGGGATTTTCGCGTATCTAATTCATCAAAAATCTTATTTTGTCAAGAAAGACAAGCAGAGTAAATAAATTTTAGCATCGACATTCGTAAAAACGAACCTCATTTCGAATACATCTTGAAGTTTCCTAGCCATTGCAACAACGTCATGGTCAGGAGGATTATATTTATAACAATTAGTAAATATAAGTCGAACATCACTAGCAAACTCTTGTGCTGTTTTATATTCACGATTATCCATTTTTGTCTGCAAAAGAATAATCGTATCAATAAAATAATACATAGTTTTTTAAAGCAATAGAATCAACAAAATCTAATCAAAATACATTAATGTACACTACCTTTACAGTACCAAGATCCATTGGTTTCTTGATAATATCGTGATAATCGTGAAGACCTAAGAGTTCTGCATCAACTGGCTTATAAAAGGGCCATGCATATCCCTATACAAGATAAAAATATACATTATAAATTGAAGAATTGGCTTAATATGTATTTGTCAAATATAATAGTTAATTAATTACCGAATGCTTTTTTGAGAATAATTCTTTCAAAATCTCATTACAAGATTTCAAAGCTTCTGAAAGTTTTTCTTTCGACTTTCCAGTAGTATGTTGAGGCTGAAAAAAGATATAGTATAATATAGTAAATATATCTAATTATTAAAAAAATTAAGAAATTGCATTCTTAAATATTGTAGACTGCAAGAAAAAATTATCAACTCATGAAAGTACTTTTAGTTTACACTGTGACCTAAATTGAGAAATAAACAAAATATATGAATGAAAAATTCATGCAGACAAAATTGGTATATTATTTTTCTTTCTTTTATATATTTAACATGAAATGATAAGACAACACAAATGAAAGGAAGGAGCATGAAGGAGTAGTAATAAATGTACCTGTTGGGCCATTGCCCCGATGAGGGGCATGTTGGCCTGGTGGAATGGCACTAAGCCGTCTTCTGCTTGCCTCGTTGGCTGAAACAGCCATGTTGTGAACTTTTTGTTAATGGATGATATATGATTATGACATACAAGGAGCAAAAATATAGTTGAATACACCTTAGCTTGTTCGATGATTATTAAAAATTTATATAGATGACAAACTTTTACCGAGGTGATAAACTTTTTTTGTTAAAATTTTATCGCGTATACAAAACGATAAAAAAAAATTTAAATACACTTTTTTTATAACTAATATACTGCATCAGCTTTTCTGATCAAATAATTTTTTCAGGTATGTGTGATTAAATGATGAATAGGTTGCATGTTCAACATGAAGATTGTACAAAAACACGCATTTTAACAATAATTAACATTTTAACGTTTCAACGAAAACACGCATTTTAACAATAATTAACATTTTAACGTTTCGACAAAAACAAGCATTTTAACAATAATTAACATTTTAACATTTTAGAGAAATCTTAATTACACTTATTAAATAGACAAAATATAATTTTTACCTTCTTTATTTGTCTGCCAGACTCTCGCCTTGTGGGTATTTTGGCATTTTTAGGATCCATTTTATATAAAGGTTCAAAAGAATTCGCAGTAGGAGTTGTAGTATCAGCTTTTCTCTTCACTCCTTTTTTAAGCTTTGCTGGTTGGGATGGAGGCATTACCGTTGGTGCCGTGGGAACTTGTGGAGGAGGAGGCACAGCAGAAGCTGCTTGTGGATCCATTGCTGGTTGTGCATGGTAACCACTAGTTGGAGGGACCACTTGTTGAGGCAAAGAATTATGTGTAGCCATAGGAGTAACTCCCATGCTCGATGGAGGAGCAATAGTAGTTGTATTAGTGCTCCCAGGTACAGAAGCAGGTGCTTGAGTGCCAAGAGGAGGCATAGGAATTACACCTGTTGTTCCAGCCGATGTAGCTGAAGGTGTTAAACTATTTGGTACACTGGAAGTAACTGCAGCTGCACCAGAGGAAGGTCTGCCTCGACCTGTACCTCCTGCACTTCCTGCTACACCACCTACTGGTGCCCCAACTCTACCAGCTTTTTTACCTTTAGGTCCCTTTGGAACAGGGGGTTCTAATTCCACCTCTTCCTTTGGCATTTGTGCAACCTAGTTTCATTGATATTTATTTTTAATTATATTATAAATTATCATTATAATATATATTTTTCTAATCACTATCAACATTTTAAAAAACTACCTTTGTGAGAAATAATTTTTCAAGAGCTTGTGCCATAACCACAACATCTTCTCCAGGTTTGTTATAAACATAACAATTGGTAAACATCGTATTGAAGTCTTGAATGCATTCTTTTCCACTCCAATAATATGTATTTTCTAATCGTTTTTTGATTGTGCCCAAATCCATTGGTTGCTTTATAATTTTGTGGTAATCCTATTAAATTTATAATTATTTAATTGAATGATAATATTTTTATATTTTCTAATATTTCTATAATATTGCTAACATTTAGATAATAAAATGAATACATTAAAAAATAAATATATCTACATACTGGTAAATTTAGTTTTTTGGCATCTACAGGTTGCTGAAAAGGCCACGCAAATTGATGCTTCCATACTGGCTTGAGTACACCTTTTTGAAGAAATTGTAGTTGATTAGTAACACGCCCTGGGCGATTAGGTGGAGGCACAACAGGTGGTTGGACTACACCATTCACAGGTTCCACGGTTGGTTCATCACGTGGTGGTGGCTCCTTCACAGGAGTTGCTGGTGTAGTTGATGTCTTACCAGGTGCACTCGTCTGCATTACCCAGTTTATACTTATATATTTGTTATCAATACAACTTTATTTCATTAGTTAGTTCTATAACTACTGTTGTTATATACTATTAAATTCAGGAATGAAAATAAAATTCCTCTGCAAAGCACAAACTGAGATCATGACTTCTTTTTTACATGAAATTAATAATTAAAATCATAAATAATGTTACTATACTGTTACTATAATGTTACAGCTCATGCTTTGATATTCTATTGCCTTTATTTTTTTTATAAAATCTTTTTCTTTATAAATGAGACTATGGATTATTTTTTTTTTTTTTTTAGAAAAATAGTTCTTCAAAATTTTTTTAATAAATATTTTTAATACTCAACAAAATTGAATAATTTAATTGACCTATTTCATACAATTTTATTAAGATATACAAATTTATAAATAATAATCATGCATCATAAAAATATATAAACCCATTCGTGCAATGAGCGAATTAGGCTGCTAAATATTTAAATTCCGTAACTACAGGCAAGCAATTTAGAATTTTTTTTAATAGAAGTCTAATTGAGTATTGAATAAAAATATATGTATGTTACAAAAATATTTCCAACTCAAACATAATGGCAACTCTAAGTCATTTCATACAATCATGCAATTGAAATATAATAAAGGGAATATAAACAAAAAAGAAAACAAAGATAAAGCAAGATTAAATAAAGCAAAATAAAACAAAAATAGTCTTTTTGCTATGAAAATACTCTATTTAGAGTGTATAAAAATTTTTCCAAATTGTATTTTGTATGAAATGACTTGCAAGCTTAAAAAATTTTAAACAAATAAAATTAAAATATATAGAGCAAACAGTATCTTGCTTCATAAATACTACATAAGAAATATTTATTAGTTTATATATAATTTTAATGTTTTTATATTTTTCTTCTTTGAACATTTCATTTCTTATTTTGTTTGTATATAATTCTATAAAAATATAGAAGCAAAACCACAAATTGCTCATAATACATATTTGGAGCTGCCATTTTATATTTTGACCATACGTATCCTAGTTGAAACAATAGTCAACAAGGAATCTCACCTTGGGTATATTACACAGCCTTTCTCGCTCCTCCACATCTAACTGTAATTCATACATACCATTCAATCAAACAACGCTCAATTTCATTACATAAAAAAAATATGCTCAGCATGATGGCCAGGAGTAAGGCATACGCAATATTTTAAGTTTTATTTTATTTTAAAGAATGTAAATAGTTTAAAAATAGATAGCAGACATAGTTTACAGCATTAGGAGGATGGTTACAAAACTATATATCTAATTTAAAAAGCACATTGAGCTTAAAATTTTAATATTAATTATATCTCTAGTTAATAATTTTAAATTAAGAATTATACAAATTTTATATAAATACTAATCAAATCATAATATAAGATATTTCTGACATTAAAAAAATAAAAAAAGAAGGAAATAAAGTCAATATAATTAATATAATTTAATACCAAGTATAACAAAAGAAAATCTTTTCTACTTTCTTCTTAAAATAAACTAAGTAAACTTTAAAATAAATGAAACAACAAATCTCCATATGCTGTTTAACACAATGTGTTGACTATATTAAGGTCACCGAAAGGAAATATATATATATATATATATATATATATAATTAAATACAGCTTTTATATAAAGCATTAGTAAATTAATAAGCAAACTGCATTTTAAATTAATATCTCATAAAATTAATCTATAACTTACCGAATTATTTTGCGAGATAGTGTCCACCTGCTGCATCTTGGCTTCGTTTCTGCAACAGAAAAATACAAATGTGTAAATAAGTTTTAAAAACAAATGATTAAAAAAAAAAGGAATAAAATAGTCAGTATTAAATTTTATATCGCATTGTGGGTTTATAATATCATGATCTTTAAAATTTGCATACAACCTATTTTACTTAATCATTGTAACATAAAGTCACGAAATACCACAGTTTCCAATATTTTTCAGTAACCACTTTTATTGCCTTCTCTCGAAATTACAGAATTCACTATATAAGAGAGATATCAAACTCCGACTGACACAATCATACTTCACATTTCATAAAATAATTAGATGTATTTTATAATATAAGGCTCATCAAGTCCACGGTAATGAGCTTCACCTACCTTTCCGACATATACTGTACATAAATGTTATGCAGCAGGTAACTGCCTTACGTTGATGCTTGAGGCTATGAGGCTTCATCAACAATTGAGATGGCAAGGATATATTCTGAATTGAGCATGGTAGCTTACTAATTGCTTGCCAAGATGATTGCGCTGCAACCAGGAAGATTGGTGCCGTGGAGGCATAACACTACTCAAGCCTACCAAATGGTAGTACTTTGAATGTCAGCCCTGTACACTGCTGTGAGACTCCGTACCTCCAGCCAAGACTCGCGACATTAGCAACATCTGGATAACATAACAACAGGACCCCGTATTGTAACAACCCCAAACTGTTTTATCGCTTTAGAGCAAGTTAAACATTGATTTATTTTCAAGTTATTTGTGTATATGTATGTATATATACACATTGCTATGAATTATTTAACATATCATGCAAAATTGAATGTATGAGATACATATGCTTGATTTGTAATCTCTTCTTTTTTATGCATAAACTGACAATATCTATTGGTCGCTATACCAAAACACGTTCAAATTGCTCTTTTAAACCTTTCCTAACTATGAAGTTTATTGCAAACTTATTTTTGTAACTGAAAACTACAATTTGTGAAACAGCAGTAAGACAGCAGAATGCATGTATCAAAGTTAACAATGCTTATTCAATGTTTATTAATATCCAGATATTTATAAAAGTTCCTTGAATACAAAAAAAGAATTATATCTTCTTGCATTGATCATAAAGAATAATAATCCAAAAAACGTGATTAAATTGTGCTATAAATCTGCTCTTATGTATCTCGTCATAAAAATATACATATACGTATAGATAGTAATAATACATAATTTACAACCTTCTATCCAATATCATGGTTCTTTGTAATAAAGTTGTATATATATATATATAAGTATATAAAGTGTGAAGTTAATTGTCAATAGAACAAAGTTCCATATAATGAAGTTACAAAAAAATATCAAGAAGATGTATGTAAATAACACATATAATGCAAAAACTTTAAAAAAGAGAATGAATCAATGAGGAACATGGTGTCCAAAGTGTAATACTTCTGACACATGGTGATCTGCAAATGTATACAAGAGTCAACGTGCATACCCTATTGTTCAAAACCAGTGTAAGCCAAAATGGAAAGTTTGATAAAAGTAGCACAAATAACTGGTACACTGGTATAGAAAGTGAGCTGACTATTAAAATACAAAATTGACAATGCATAGGGGAAAAAACGATGTTGTGAACGACCATAAGATCTCGACCATGGGAAGCAAGAGCTTCTGCCGTGGCGAAGAGGAATATTGCCAGAACAATCCATGCCGCGAAGACGTTTTATTCGTAGAGTATCAAGGGCAGAGATAAGAGAATTCGCGGGTCGAGCAAAGTACTTAACTTGGTGGTTAAAAGTTGTTAAAGTAAGTAAAGGGGAAAAGGTAAGAACCGCGAAAGACGATCGCAGAAAAATAAACGCGGTAGATGCAGGAGTGGAAAGAGGAGGAGACAAGTAGGAGAGGATGTCGAGGGGAAGGGTAGCAGACCCGCGCCCAGCCGATGCACCCAGCCGACGCACAACAAACACGAGCAAGCCGCCGTGTGAGAATCTAGCCGAGCGCTCGACTGGCGCAGAAATCGCCAAATGTTTCTCACACGAGAGAGTTGTGGCGCGCGCGAAATAGCCGAGGCGCCTTTTCGGTCACTCGATTTGCCGTAGGTTTCAACATGGCGGTATGGCCGCTCAAGAAAGAAAGCTCTCAAGGGCCCGCCGCTACAGCCGCCACTTACGCACCACCACGACACACACCACGCGCTATACTTATCATCAACGGAGCCAGAAACTTCAGAATTACTTGCAATCACTTACCTGATCAATGGAAGTCCACTTTTCACAGGAATTCTATCGAAAAACACTACCACTACGTCTTGGACACTCGCACTACGCTTTCTCCCTGCTTGCTAGTTTGGTTGGTCGGTGTTATGGCCGTCGCCGAATCTGCCCCACCGTATCACTCACTCACTCTCACTCGTGCGAGCGCGAGCGCTCGGTTCGCATACACGACGAACGCGGACGCTGCCCGACCAACTAGTTCCACACTTACGAATACAAACGTCGATCTCTCGTACTAATATTGTATCAGTGCCTCGTAATGGGCTCCACCGACATTTTCCTCGAGTTTCGTACACTCGAATGGGTTCCCGTGCCCATGACGATCTCGGATCTAGAAACTAACGATCGCAGCACCAACAATGGCTACGCATTCTTCCGCGACGTACTGAATGGTCCTGTTCCGCTGTTTCTCGAACACGACCTGTCTATCCATTCCCCTCGCTGTTCTACCATTCCGAATTTTGTCGAACTAACTCGAACAATATAACGCGCCAATTTCAAAAATCGTTAACAAACGTTTGAAAATTATATTCATTTTGAATTCTAGTTAAAAAAATCCTTGCTTATAACGGCTATATTAACTATTGATTCGTTACAGTTGTGTACCATGGTAATTTATCGTCATAGAAATTCGCCTCTATCGCCTCTAAAGCTATTTCAAAATAACCGAGTATAATCCCAATTCAAAATAAATTCCATTTTCGCTGCTTCGTTACAATATTTTATAGCAAGGAGAGAGACTAGGATTCACAGAGAGAGGGGAACAGGTACATAATAATTAGACAATTTTATTTTCAAATNAACAGGTACATAATAATTAGACAATTTTATTTTCAAATTGACACTGAATTTTATTATATATTTATTAAAATATAATAAATATATATCCAAAAATTAATGGTTAATTTCCATCGTTCCATGTTCACCCATAATGCATTTTTATGTAAGTTGAAATAATAATTTACAAATATAAACATTAATAAGTAAGAGCAACAGAAAACAAAATAAATTTTAATACCATTCGTAATTGGTAATTTTCTTTTTTGAAATATAATATTAAAATTTATTAATCACCGCGCAAGTCGTGGTTCGATTCCACGATTCTATAGTTACTGCAATGCATTTTGGGATACATGCAAAATCTATAACTATATTTCACTTTTAACACTTTTAAATAATTAAAATAAAATTAAGAATAATATAATAATTAAAAATTTCATTAGTACGTAATGATTTTTACACGCACAATTCAAATGATATTTTGTCATGACGTGTCATACAAAGTTCCGTTACACATTGAGACACGTAAGAGACAATTGTCTCTTGATTTGTCATATATTTCAAACGAAATACAAATTTAACTTGTAGAGAACGGGATTTTTGAAGTAGAGCTAATAACGCCCTTGAATAAATAATCTACTAAACCTCTAAAATCTTATCAATGACAAAGTAAATAACGCATCAATAGTCTAGAAATTCGTGATATTGACTACGGTAGTCAATTGGACAATTATGATATTCATCACATATTACAAATTATATCGTTAAAGAGACACTGAATAAAAAAGAATTTCACAATAATTTGGATTGGTATTTATAAAAATTTTATATTATGTATGTACATTGACACAACCAGCTATGGCACTAAATCACAAAATGGCGTCCTTTAGACGAATACTATCACTTTTTAGCAATTTACATTATTAAAACTTGTCACTTTGAACAAAGACATTGAATCACAGAAACGACAGACTTTAAGATTTAGGAAATGACATAGTACGGTCTTAAAAAAGTAAATTATATGAAGATAAAGAAGTGTTCTAAATACTTAAGATTAACGACCATTTTAGCTTTGATGACGTAATGAAATACGAAAGTCAAAAAAGAAACTAGATATTTACGACTCGATGTTAGTGCACACTTCCGGTGTTCCGGTGTCGTCATTAACTATCACGTTCTAATCGGCGATTGGTGTGCTTTTGTAGAGCGTTTGAAATGAACCAATCATTTGAAAACCAATATTGATGAGTCATTTTGTTTAGGATTTTCCATTGGGTATTTGAGGTACTCCAAATACAGATGAATTGAATAAATATAATAGAATTTTGTATATCTTTATTTATATTTACATGTCATTCTCTTTTCATTTCATTTAGTATTTTATAATGATACAAAAATTACTTACGTATCACTTACGTATATAATACAAAAATAACGAACTTCAGGATTAAATAAAACTAACATACATTATGTATATTAATGTGTATTAACTTGATATTACATTATTCCCCAAACTTCTTCAAATGCAGAGCATAATTTGCTACATGTTAAAGCACCAGATAATGGGTAATTGCTTATAGATATTACATCTTCTACATAATCTGGCTTTACCTGTAATTTCAGTTATTAATAAGAGTAATAGAACTAAATGAGATAATATAGAACAATGTAACCTATTTAACACTCAAAAAAACTTACTTGACCATGTGCCATTGCACCTACTGTGATGGCTATTGGTTCATCAGGAGGAACTAATTCTCGTGGATTTTGCACTTTATTTGCACTAAATGACATTGCAATTTTACGACATCCAATTGGCAGATGATCAGTAACTGGATTTTTAATTACTTTCAATAGTTTCATTGGACCATCACTGGCACGAACACTAAATTTATGTAATAATTGTACTGCAAGATACAAAACGAGTTAATAGAAAATATAATTGCAAGTAAAGTGTAATGAACACATTATGTATGTTTTCTTTTGTTTAAATTTAAATTGTTTCATGATTAAAGATCATATTAATACAATATGTTAATAGTTGAAAGAATCTATTAAACTTAATCATGTAAGTTCTTTAAAAAAGGCTCTTATATCAATATGATTTTGTAAAAACCTAAAAATATAACTATATAGAAGAGTAATATTTTAATTAAATTAAATTGATAGACAACTGATTTGACATGATGATGATTAATAATAAATTGCCCCCCAGATGATGTGATCTACCTACATGTTCTTTTTCATCTAGGCATTTTAGCTTTTTGAAATATTAATTATTTATGATTACCCATAAGACCAGCAAAACGTTTAAATGTTCTTGGTATCCTGGTTTGTGGATTTACTTCTATCAATACATTCTTTTCTGTATGGATGTAAACTTGTAAAAGTCCAGCTCGATTTAGGGGACTATCCATCAACATCAATAAACATTGATGAGCAATATCTGGTCTACATGTACCAGCATCGCGATTATTCTTTTTCAATATGCTAATGTGATCATCACAATTCAATAACTCAAAACTATTTCCAACCTGAAAAAATTTCGACACAAATTATTATTATGAAGATCTATAATGCAAT
>NIPQ01090029.1:0-29693 GCA_002806875.1 Lepidotrigona ventralis hoosana
TAAAGTGACTATTGTCTCTCCTTTGCCTAGAAATATTTTCTTCTGTGATTCCATGATTATCAAATTTTTTTCTTCTTTCTGGATCAGTTAAGATCTAAAAGTGAGAGGAATTTCAATAAATAAAAAGAAGATACCTATCGCCATATTTTTCACCAATATTAATTTTACCTCATAAGCTTTGGTAATTTCCACAAATTTGTTTTCTGCGCCTGGGTGATCAGTTTTATCCGGATGCCTAGGAGGGAATAAAATTTGTTTAATTTTACCTCATAAGCTTTGGTAATTTCCACAAATTTGTTTTCTGCGCCTGGGTGATCAGTTTTATCCGGATGCCTAGGAGGGAATAAAATTTGTAAAAATAAATTTAAATAATTTGTAAACTCGAGTAAATTGTGCTATGTTGTAAAGAGAGGTAGATCCTAAGAGAAGGAAATCCAAATATATTTCAACGATTAGTGTACTTTAGTATGATCTCGATGAAGTGTGTAATTCTAAATATAAAATAGCTTATTTTTGTTAATAGCATGCAACTTCAGTATACTCGAACGATTTCTAAAATATAGAGAAATAAAAGTGAGTGTTAATCGTTGCAAAGCGACAATAATGTGTCANAGTAAATTGTGCTATGTTGTAAAGAGAGGTAGATCCTAAGAGAAGGAAATCCAAATATATTTCAACGATTAGTGTACTTTAGTATGATCTCGATGAAGTGTGTAATTCTAAATATAAAATAGCTTATTTTTGTTAATAGCATGCAACTTCAGTATACTCGAACGATTTCTAAAATATAGAGAAATAAAAGTGAGTGTTAATCGTTGCAAAGCGACAATAATGTGTCAGAAGTGAATCGAGAATACGTACCACTCTTTGACAAGATTTTTATATGCTTTACGAATTTCTTGTAAAGTCGCACGTTTGTGAACACCTAATATTTTATACGGATTTCCTAATGACTCGCTTGCGCTGACCGCCGACAATTGGTGGGTTGTTACGACAAAAATCACAATAAAAAATGAGAACCTCATTAATGATTCTATGTTACTCGCTTTCCTATTAATATTAGTTGATTTAGGTTTGCCTATTGACTCGGAGGTTCTTAAAAAATTAATCGATAACATTATTTGCGACGCAGTTTTAACATGAATATATATCTAGTTGATTTGCAACACTTTAACATCGAGTCTGCATCGATTAAAACTATCCCTTTCTCGTCTTGCAATACGTAACGAACATGTTCAAATCACGAATTTTTTCCCCTTATTTTTGCGGCGGAAACTTTGTCATTGGAATTTTATGGTGATGTTTCTCGACAACCATCTTGTCAGATCGAGTATACACAGAGGACACTAAATCTTGATATGCTGTAGTAGGACAAGATAGAATCGATTACGAGAGGGCGTTGAAACGCATCTTTACTTTTTCCATGTTTATTTTCCCTTATGATTTTAAAGAATAAAATATATATATATATATATTATATTATTTAGATTATAAATATATATATATATATATATATATTACTTATTTATCGATTCAGTTACTAAAATACGGAGGATTTATTTTAGTAAATTATGTATTTCTTCATAGTCACTATACCTTAAAATTTATCTTTACTTAAAATTACAAAATTAAAAAACTTGATAACAAATTAGAAAAATAGCTATATATTCTTTGATTGTATTCATTATTTGTTATCACAATTAATTATGCAAACTCATTACATACAGATTTTATATTTGAAAGAAATTAATTTTTATTAATTTCTACATGTTCTGTGTTATATGAGAAAGGATAAAAGTATTCATCAAATTATTCATTTTTGAATCTAGTAACTAAAATTCTGGTGGCGCCACGGAATCGTTCTCTTTCTCTTCCCCTCTTCAAAAATTTATAAAAATAGACCGAGCGATTTCCAACGAAATCAAAACAAGTTTATGAAACAAATCGATTATTTGTTGTTGCCAAAAGAAAAGCACATTTTTCAAATAAACTTGACGAATGTGTGAAATTATAAAGAAATATTTTCGTAGCTTACATTAGTCCTTACATGTCCCTACATACTCTCTTGTTTGAACGAGATGAGGACCATCTAATTATATTGATTTCGTTGTCATCTATTATATCACACGTTCATTTGTATTATTCGAAAAAGATATAGAAAAAAATATTGAATTCCCAATAACGTTATTTCTCATGAATAAATCAATGGCTAAATGCTGTTCTGTCCCAATGGTCATAGACTGACGTGTGACATAACATCCAATATTATAGATCTACTTTAATATAGAAAAATGGCTACTTGGGCTGAGGACGAAATTGGACGAAAATGGGATCGTTGTTTCACTGATGCTATATTTAAATTTGGTAATTATTGAGTCTAATAATTGAGACTGTGCGGGACTTTGAAATGACAAAAGATCGAATTTATTTATGATAATAATAACGACGTTTCCATAGGAGGAGGAATTCTACTTGGAGGAGTAGTTTCTCTATTTTTTTTCAAACGTAAGTCTCAAATTATATTTAGAACATTAAGAATCTTCATATATTTTCTATTTATGATAATAATAACGACGTTTCCATAGGAGGAGGAATTCTACTTGGAGGAGTAGTTTCTCTATTTTTTTTCAAACGTAAGTCTCAAATTATATTTAGAACATTAAGAATCTTCATATATTTTCTAACGATTAACAAAAATTTACATATAATAGATGTAATTTATCCTTTTATCCAATTAATTCTTAGAAGATATACACAGATATTGAAAGTTAAATTCAATTTCTGACTGAAAAATACAAATAATATAACGTTATTTTATTATTGATTTTATTGCACATAATCTTACATTTTCACGCAAATATTTTGTCTGATTTTGAAATTTAATTGATGAAAATTGTCTTGTTACGCATGTAATATAGGTTAGGTTTCANATATAATAGATGTAATTTATCCTTTTATCCAATTAATTCTTAGAAGATATACACAGATATTGAAAGTTAAATTCAATTTCTGACTGAAAAATACAAATAATATAACGTTATTTTATTATTGATTTTATTGCACATAATCTTACATTTTCACGCAAATATTTTGTCTGATTTTGAAATTTAATTGATGAAAATTGTCTTGTTACGCATGTAATATAGGTTAGGTTTCAAGATATCTCGAATGTGAAATCTTGATATGATATTAATTAATTAGTAGATTTCTACAAGTATTCTACTAACTTCTTAATTAGATAGTTTAATCTAATTTTAATAATATATTTTAATAAATATAGAATATGCATATATATATATATATATATATATATATATATATATATTATATGAATCTATATGTAAATATTAATTTTATCATATATATATATATATATATATATATATATATATATATATTATATGAATCTATATGTAAATATTAATTTTCTTTTAGGAAGAAAGTGGCCTATTATAACTGGTGGAGGTTTTGGATTAGGTATGGCATATGCTAATTGTCAAGAAGATTTGAATTCTACAATAAGACAACAAAAATCCAGAGAATGTAAATCAGATAAAAAAAAACTGCCTGAAGAAAAGAAAAGTTCTTAGCAAACTTTCTGTAAAAAAAATTGTTATGCTGTTACCAAACAACATACAATATACCAATAAACTAGTTGAACTTGTATTATAGTGTCATACAAAATAAACTCTTTCATAATTATTAATATAATTTAAAAATGTGAAATATACATATTTATTATTTTATTTTACTATTATTAGCATTTAAAGATAAATATTCAGATGCTAAATAAAATATTTATTTTCTATATCTAGTACTTTTAATGTTTTTTTCTAATCTTATAGTTATATTTTCACTGTAAAGAGAAATTCGGACATATTAGTACAGACAATTGTAAATAAATAAAGTGTGTGACATCGGTATCATTAGATTTGAATAAACAAAAAGAAATATTGCAGTTATTAAAATGTATATGTTGTAAAACTCGAACAAATCACCATGTGTTTTTAAGTAGCTTATTACTCTATTATTCTAGTAAATTGTCAAACATTGATAGTCAAAAAATAAATTGTTTACATTAAGAATTTTATAAAGTATCTCGAATATTCTATCCAACTAATATAATCGATAATTCGATATTCTATCTAATATGATCGATAATGTTTTTTACTACAATTAAATACTCCCGCGTTTATTTGCACGAACAAAAGTTACTAGATTGGTGGTAACATTTGCAACGTGTGTAGCTCGTAACAATTTCGCCCTTTCGCTCGTTATTTTTTAGAAATGCTGTAGTTATTAACTTGTACTTTTTATTCTTTTATACTAAATGAAAAATGGACAAAACGAATGTATTTGTAAGAAATTAACGAAAAAAAAAACATATCCACAAATTAAGCTTTGTTTTTGGAGATTTTCGTCGATACATTTCGACACATAAAACAGAATTTCTCTGAAAGAATGGATCTTGGATTGGACTCAAATCTAAACAGATCTATTTGTTAATGCCTGTTGAAAGCATTTTTGTATAACCGCGTATATTGGAGTGAAGTTTGCGTGATTGATATAAGAAAGGAATTACTTTGGTTTAATTGGAACTGAGATAAAATGTTGACTGCTGCTGCGAATTCCTTATCGAATAACGGAGGCTCGTACAGCAATGATAGACCATCTAGCACGGCAGATCCAGAATTTGCAACTGATCCTGCTTCGGGTGGATTTTTTCACTCTGATTATAAAAAGTGAATATTTCAATGAATATATGCTTCATATGTAAAAAATAAGCTTATAGACTTTCAAATTTTCACCCAAATGTAACAAAAAAAAGTCTGACATACTTTTTCCTTAATAAGAAATCTTATATATTTTTTAAATATAATAGTATTTTACATTGATTTTATTTTATTACTTTAATTATTTTAACTTTTTATCTTGTAATGCAACGTTTACAATTTGCATTTATATTTTACACTTTCTACAGTTTTGATTATACGTTTGAAATGTTATAACTTTGACATACTTTGACTAATATGTTATTTTTTTATATCAATAGTAATTTTATTATTAAATTTCCTATATATTTTTGTATCATGTATTTAAAATATTGAAAATATTAATACATATTTTTAATTATATATTGTGATTTCTAATGTTGATATTGTATTATAAATGTGTTTTGTTATTAACGTAACTTATATATAAATTATTAATAAAGAATATATGATGACAAAGGAATATTTCTTTTTAGACACGAAGACTTGAAACAAATGTTGGATAGTAATAAGGATGGACTTAAGTTAGAAGCTATGAAACGTATAATTGGGGTAATAAATCTTTTACATTTGTTATTATCTAATCATTTCTCTTATAACCTTTCGTTAAATAAATAAAATAATGTATACTGATTATGTTACCATTGAACAAAAGGACCTGGGACCTTAATATTCATTGATTTAACTTAATAAGTTTATATAAGATTAATATGTTATGTTATCGAGTAATTACAATAAATTATTTTTTCAGATGATAGCAAAAGGAAGAGATGCGTCAGAATTATTTCCAGCTGTAGTAAAAAATGTCGTGTCAAAGAATATAGAAGTGAAGAAATTAGTTTATGTTTATTTGGTGCGTTATGCTGAAGATCAACAAGATCTTGCACTTTTGTCTATCTCTACATTTCAACGAGCATTAAAAGATCCTAATCAATTAATAAGAGCCAGTGCTTTAAGAGTACTTTCAAGTATACGAGTTTCTATGATAGTGCCTATAGTAATGCTTGCTATCAAAGATTCAGCCAGTGATATGTCACCATACGTTAGAAAAACTGCAGCACACGCAATTCCTAAACTTTATTCACTAGATTCTGAGCAAAAGGAAGAATTAATAGGCGTTTTAGAAAAATTATTATCAGATAAAACAAC
This sequence comes from Lepidotrigona ventralis hoosana, assembly GCA_002806875.1. NCBI lineage: Eukaryota > Metazoa > Arthropoda > Insecta > Hymenoptera > Apidae > Lepidotrigona > Lepidotrigona ventralis. Next base: position 5,922 of record NIPQ01090029.1, read on the forward strand.
TCTTGTTGTGGGTTCTGCAGTAATGGCATTTGAAGATGTTTGTCCTGAAAGAATAGATTTGATACACAAAAACTATAGGAAGCTCTGTAATTTATTAGTAGATGTGGATGAATGGGGACAAGTTGTCATAGTCAACATGCTTACAAGATATGCAAGAACACAGTTCGTTAATCCCAATGTAGATGTACGTATACTCTTTCAAAATCATGGGTAATCTATATATATTAAGATTATAGTTTTTGAAATGTTGTCAATTGTTATAGAACATAGAAGATGATGAAAATCGTCCGTTTTATGATTCTGATTCTGATTCGTCTAATACAAAAAAACCAAAATTAACAATAGATCCAGATCATCGATTATTATTGCGAAATACAAAACCTCTTTTACAAAGCAGAAATGCTTCCGTTGTAATGGCAGTATCTCAGTTATATCATCACACTGCGCCACGAAGTGAAGTAATGATTGCTGCAAAAGCATTAATCAGATTATTAAGAGGACACAGGGAAGTTCAAAGCATAGTTCTTCACTGCATTGCTAGCATATCAATTGCCAGAAAGGTAATGTAAGTACTAATGTAATGACTGCGGAATAATTTCTCATAAATATATATAACAAATATTACTTTCACATGGAAGCTTAACACAATTTTTATTATTTTTACACAGGGAATGTTTGAACCTTTTCTCAAGTCATTCTTTGTAAGAACTTCAGATCCTACTCATATAAAACTTCTGAAATTAGATATTTTGACCAATTTAGCAACTGAAACCAGTATTGGAGTTATATTAAGGGAATTCCAAACTTATATTTCTAGTAGTGATAAAGAATTTGTTGGAGCTAGTATACAAGCAATTGGGAGATGTGCAAGTAACATAAAAGAAGTGACGGATACATGTTTGAATGGATTAGTTTCATTATTGAGTAATCGAGATGGTGAGTAATTGTACTATAAAGTACAAAAATTACATGTTATAAAAATTAAAACGTAATTTTTTATTCAGAGGCTGTTGTAGCAGAAAGCGTTGTTGTTATAAAGAAGTTACTACAAACTCAACCGAACGAACATAAAAACATAATTGCTCACATGGCAAAATTAATGGATTTCATAACTATACCACAAGCCAGAGCATCGATCTTGTGGCTCTTAGGAGAATATTCAGATAGAGTACCTAAGATAGCGCCAGATGTACTTAGAAAAATGGCTAAAAATTTTGTAAACGAACAAGATATTGTGAAGCTTCAAATTTTAAATTTAGCTGTAAAACTCTGTCTAAATAATCCCATTCAAACCAAGCCATTTTGTCAATACGTTTTTCAGCTTGCAAAATACGATCAGAACTATGATATTAGAGATCGTGCACGTTTTTTGAGACGTTTTATTTTTGATGAGGATGGTCATAAGAAAAAACTTCCACAGCTTGCGAAAAGAATATTTTTAGCACCAAAACCTGCACCGACTCTAACATCCAGGTTTAAAAATTCTGAATATCAGTTAGGGACATTGTCACATTATTTGGATATGCCATGTGCTGGTTACCGTCCTTTGCCACCTTTCCCTGATGTAGCTCCTGAACCATCAGTGAGAGATGTTGCAAGCGGCACTACTAAAAATGCAAGAGATGAATATTATAGGAAAGATAAGAAAGACAAAAAGGGAAAAGAGAAAGAAAAGCCTTTCTATAGTGATGAAGAAAGTGTTCAAGCAGATGGTACGTTAAAAATTATTAAACCTGCAAATAAAATTTTAATTTTAATTTTTTTTTTTAATTTTTAGAATTAAATAATGAAAATGAATCTTCAGATACTTCGACAAGTGATTCTTCAGATGATGAAAGTGACTCGTCTGAGTATATATCGGAATCTGAAAAATCTGAAAACGATGAAAATGAAAAAAAGAAATCTACTAAAGTATCTGACGAGTCGAACAGTGAGTCTGAAAGTGAAGAATCAGATTCTGAAGAATCATCCGAGAATTCTCAGGAAAGCGAAGAAGAAAAATACAAGGCTTCAATTCAAGAAGCAGAAGAAAAACCAAAAAGCAACATTGATCTCCTTTTAGACTTAGATGATGGTAATATTATTGAATGTTTAGCAAAGGAAAAAGCTTAAATATTATTTATTAATTTGTTCAAAATTTTATTTGCCAATTTCAGTGATTCCAATGACGCCAGTTATGCCATTAAGCACAGGTGGTCTTCTTACTCCTGTCAATTTGAATATTACAAATGATGTCAGAGAAGTTTCTGCTTCGTTTATTCCCATAAAAAAATCTGAATTATTAAGTAGTATTATCGGTCATGGTTTAAAAATTGAATACAGATTTACTAGGTCGCAGCACTTAGTAAGTGCTTATTTAGTTACTATTGAATTAACATTTTCAAACGAAGGTAGCGAACCTGTTAAAGAAATACAAGTTGGAGTAAAGGTAAATTCACATGATATATATGAGCCTTTTGCGTGAATTATACGTGAATTAAGTCCTTTTTTTTCTTTAATAGAATTTACCAAAAGGAATGCTGATACATGATTTCATACAAATACCACTATTAGAAAAAAATTCAGAATTATCCACTACATTGGGAATCAATTTTAACGATTCCACACAACCAGCAAATTTTAATATTGACTTCATAATTGGAGAGGATATATATTCCTGTCCAGTTACTATTAAAGCTCCAATTGGAGAAATAATAAGAGCCGTGCTTTTGTCAGAAAGTATGTTTACAACTGAAAAAACCAAATTAAAAGGTATGAATGAACATGTTGCAAAAGTGCAATATTCTGGAAATAAGAAAATTATTTCCCAAAAAGTTTTCGAGACTGCAAATGTTGCAATAATATCTAACAATGATGAAGAGATCAGGTAAGAAAAGTTCGAATTATTAGATCATCCAGAGTTCTAAAATTTCTCTTTTTTTTCCAGGTTTGCCGCCCATACTTTAGCATCAAAGTCTTTGGTATTAGTGACAATAAAAATGATAGGTAATGAATGTTTGGAAATATGTGTTAATTGTGAAAAGATGGTAATAGGTTCTATCTTGTTAAATGAATTAAAAAGTAATTTAAAGATGAACTAAATATTTTCTACTTATAGTCATAAATTAAATATACTTGTATAAAATAAGTATAAGATTCTTACAATGGTTAAGTGCATATATGTTTAATTTCGCATGAACATACACTAATTAAATATAAAAATTTAAATATAATATATTTGTTATGAGATCATTAAATTTTTATAATAAATTGAGATTATTGTTTAGTAAAAAAATATATATGTCAATTTTGTAAACCGTATTTAATTATTTGTTAAGTTAATTACTCCCTAATAATATTATTTATACCCTTACACTACTATATATAAATATTTGAACCCTCAAATTTGCTTTAAGATTGCTTTTCTCGGATCTATTTCTTCCCTTTTAATCGTGAATCTATATTCTTTGTATTCTTTCTTTTATATTCATTTGGTTCGCATCTATTTGATTAATAATTGCATAATTATGTTATTTACTTTTGAAATATATATTTCTTTCCAGTATATCTCTTGCTATTTTTTTATCATGGAAATAACTTTCATTGGTCAAAATAGTAATATAATTAAGTATTGATTATTGCAGCTATAAAAAAAATAATAAATCGTCTTATTGATATATTTCTTCCTATTTGTATTTGAACTATTCGATTTGAACTCGTAACAATTATCGTGTACAATCGATAATCGAATGTCGATAGTCACGTATATCGACTATCGAATGAATATGCGATGCGTTCATTTGGCTGCACGATTTACGGTAGGAAGGTACGAGATCAATAGGCCTAGTGTTATCTAGAGTAATCTTTTATTATAACAACAAAAATTTATACATTTTATCATATTTTATGCATTTTAAATATCCTTTTTTTAAAAAAATACTATATTTTCTGCTAATATTATGATATTTTCAAAATTAATTTCATAATTTAAAGTCCGACATTTCATTGATTTTATATAAGAAAAAATAACATATATTTTCTTAATTTTCATAATCATAATAATATCTTGTAAAAAATTTAACCCATGATCTATTATTGTTTGTTTTAAGTATTAAAATTTGACTTGTGAAAACATAACGGTGACATAACCTTTACGAAACACGATGCATATGTTTAATTAAAGGTTACGATAATAGAATAGGATAAAGTTTTTGTTAAAAATCTTGTATTCATTTCTTTTTTTTAACTGTGCTAGCCTTCATTTCTTTAGGACAAATATTAAAGTGAAAAATAAATGTATGACTATTAACTTATGTTTATTTTCTAGATGGCCGATACAATTGAACCAAAAGAAACAACAGCTCAGGAGAACAAAAGTACTCCTGCAAAGACGAAAAAGGGTGGGAAGGGAGGAAGAATTAGGCCTAGAAATTACAATCTAGGGAATGGTGTTTATAGATTTAGTCGTACTCGCATGTTTCATAAAAAAGCCATCTATAAATTCATCGATAAGAAAACTCCAAAAACTGTATGTTAAACAATATCATATACATTATTCATTCTTGTCTGTATCTATATTAATATTTTGTTTATGTAATGTATGTATAGGTTAAGCCTAAAAAACCAATCACCATTGAAAAGAAAATTAGCGGTGATAAAAATGGAGAAAAACGAATAGTATTGTTGAAAAAGAAGCGTGCAAATTTTCCTACTGCAGATCCAGTAACCGTGCATCACTCCAAAAAATGTTTTCGAGATCACCACCGATATTTGAGATCTTCTTTGCAAGCAGGAACTATTTGCATCCTGTTAGCCGGCCTTCATAAAGGAAAGCGTGTTGTTTTCCTGAAGCAACTTAAAAGTGGACTACTCTTGGTCACTGGTAAGATTTATTTAGATTTATATCATGTAATATAATAAACTGAGATATTGTTTCGAATATACATAATTAATGAAATTAAAATATTAATAAAATATGTTTTAAAAATAGGTCCTTTCATGATCAATGGTTGCCCCCTTCGTAGAGTTAGCCAGAATTATGTAATCGCCACTTCAACGCGTATCAACATTTCTGGCTTAAAGATTCCAGCTCACATCAATGACGATTATTTCAAACGAAAACGCGAGAAACGCGCGAAGAAGGAAGAAGGAGATATTTTCAGTAAAAAGAAGGACGAATATAAACCAAATGAGCAAAGGAAGGCTGATCAAAAATTGGTTGATAAATTTATAATCGCTGCTATTAGGAGAAACAAAGAGAAAAAAACATTATTCACGTATTTATCAGCGATGTTTGGACTGAGGAGCAGCCAGTACCCACACAGATTGAAATTCTAATCTTTTGTGATTTGATTACAAATGTATATAATAAATACAGAAACAAAATAAATTCTTTTGATTATAAATACTTTGATTATAAATAATCATAATTATCTTTATTTCTTTTTTACTTTAAATGTTATGTATAAAATTTTATACGTATATATATATATATATATATATATAGAGGAAATACAAGAGAAATTTATAATTTAAATATTTTTTTATATTTATGAAGAATGAAGATTACTTACATAAGCTTCATCGGTGCTAAGAGCTGTCGGCTGTTAGTTTCGATTGCGCATGCGCAATACGAATTGGAACGTCAAATACAGGATTGAATAACATCATTGTATTGTGATATTGTAATATGTAAAATATGTTTCAAACAAAAATATGCATATATCTTCATATGTAGTTTTCACAGTAATCCAGTCAGTGTTTAGCATTTGAATAGTGGCATTATTGTATCAGATACTGCGATGTAAATTCGTATTCATTAACAACAAATGTCTGTATGCATGTGACATGTGACATATTCTCAAATGTCTTCTCCCAAAACCACCGAATATTCCGGTAATTATCAACGATTTAATGAAGATGCAAACATATCACTCGAACAAAATAGTTCACATCGACCATGTCAAAGTGAGTAGAATTAATTTTATCCATATTATTTCAATTCACTTCGTACTTTACTTAATCATTGCCATAAAATCCCTTGTTTTCTTGAATAACTATGTTATTCTTGTCATTTTCATTCTTACACTTTCGTCTTGTGATATTTAGCAAGATNTTTTTTTTTTTTTTTTTTTTTTTTTTTTTTTTTTTTTTTTTTTTTTTTTTTTTTTTTGTATAATTATCGTGTAATAACGTTTAACTGTAATACACGAAATTTTGTAAAAATATCCTTAATTATATCGTAGAAGAGAAAGAAAGAATATTTATTTTATTATTTAAAACTATCATTTATTCTTGTTATAGAGATATTTATTTTTTATTGTAGAATATGGATCTATATTATCATATCCTTCTGCAGAAAATCATCTAAACTCTTCCACTGAGAATGTAAGAACAATCGATCCAATCATCCATAAATTTGAAACAGATGATGCACAGAGAGAAAACATGTCTGAAAATGTAATACTTCCATCACAAGATTCACTCACAGATCATGATCTATATTGGGAAATGAATTATCATGAGGCTGCTATATATTTAGAGGTATTACATATACTTACATGTGCATGCAAATAACCGTTTGTAAATTCTATTTACAAAAAATTATCTATACTATAGGAAGGTAGAAATAACGAAAAATTTGATTCACATCCGAAGCATCCCGAAGATTTACCAGCATATCTCCTAGTTCATAATAATTGGTATTATGGCTTAGATTTATTAACTTCTCTTATACTTTTGGCTTTGGCTCTTGTCGAAGAACCAGCTGTACCACTGTTTGGCGTAAGTTATTGATAAGAAAATGCTTTTATTTTATTTTATTGGTTATTAATGTATTAGATTATTAATTTTAGATACCAGTGTGGGCGCATGGATCCATAGAACTTTTTGCTTTAATAATTATAGGCATAGAATTAGCTTTGAAGTTAAGATGGATTGGTTGGTCAACAATGTTAAAACACAAACGAACAATGCTAAAGGTAAAAACAATTTTCTTTTCAAATAAGATTTGATTGTTTGCATTAAAATTTCATGGAACTTCATATCTATATGAGTGGTCACATATATATGATCTCCGTATCTTCATATAACTGCTTTTGTTATTACATTGAACATCATTATGAGATTAAAGTGCAGTTTTCTGCCACTATTTTGTCAATATGTCCAGTAGGTACAATATAATGATTGTCTTCCATGAAACTAATACAGAAAGCATGATGCTATTTATGAGAAGATAAGCAATGTTGTAACTATAGACTACTTAAGATCGCATTTTTATTGAAATGAGACACTGATAATTGTATTATTTGTTCATTTGTAATATATTGTATGTATTAATACCTTTATCACAAAATCTCTTATAGAAAACATTTAGTTTTAAAGTATGTATAGTATATGAATAATACCACTGTCACTGACTCATTTATGTTCATATCTATTACATAATAGTTTAAAATTGATGATATGTTTGTATAATATGGAATTTAACAAATATAGTTAATTATTATAGTAGTGTAATTGCTCTACCATAATTATGGAATAATTTGGAACGACATACAAATATGAATTAGAAAAATATGATTAGATATCATTGAAAAAGTATAAAATTACACACTATTGTATTAATTAAAAATATGTTCAATTAAAGTTTTAAGAAAAGTAAGGAGAGTATTGTACATGAAAATTATTTTTACAGTGTATTACATTGGTCATCATGTTTTTAGAGGCGATGACAGTATTAGTACGACAGTCATCGCACTTCCGTGTAACACGTGCTCTAAGGCCTATTTTTTTAGTAGATACAAAATGTTTTGGAGGCGTTAGAAGATTTATCAGACAAATACTTTTGACCCTGCCTCCGATTCTGGATATGTTAGGCTTGCTTTTATTTTTTGTAACACTTTACACAGTATTGGGCTACTACATGTTTTCTGAAATGAATAGAAATTTTTCTACATTACAAGATAGTTTTGTGAGTCTGTTTGTCCTTCTTACTACCGCTAAGTAAGTTTCTAATTAAGTTTCTGATAATATTTTTAATTTAAATTTAGATACATTTTATTCTGTTTAGTTTTTAGTAACAATTTCAGTATTTAGCTTTCCAGATGTGATGATGCCATCATATTCGAAAAACAAATGGTATGCAATATATTTTGTATCATACTTGTCTACAATGTTATATGTAATGATGAATTTGATGTTGGCGGTGGTTAACGAAACGTTTACAGCAGCTGAGCGTGATAAATTTAAAAAATTGTTTTTACATAAACGAAAAGCATGTCAACATGCTTTCAAGTTATTAGTTTCGAAACAAAATCCGGATAAAATGCGATTTCGTCAATTTGAAGGACTAATACGTTATTATGCTCCAAATAAAAGTATGTGAAATTCTCGTAGAAATACATTGAAAATAATTTTGTAAAATAAAGAGTAAGATATATAAATAGTTCTATAATTATATAAATAATTTCTTTACAGGTATAAGAGACATTGTGCTAATGTATCAACATTTGAATGCTTCTGGAAGCGGAGTTCTGAGTGCTGAGGAATTTTTAAACATTTACGATACTATTATACTTCAGTGGGAGCCGCAATATTCTACTGTGCCTTGGTATCACAGTACATCACAACCTTTGCAGATTCTCTGCACAGGAGCGCATACAGCTATTAGATGGCCATATTTCGAAACTTTAATGTGTAAGTTTAAAAAAAAAAGACAAATTTTTATAATATTAACATTTACAATTCGCGTATTAAATTATTNACAGTACATCACAACCTTTGCAGATTCTCTGCACAGGAGCGCATACAGCTATTAGATGGCCATATTTCGAAACTTTAATGTGTAAGTTTAAAAAAAAAAGACAAATTTTTATAATATTAACATTTACATATACAATTCGCGTATTAAATTATAAAATATTTAGATATGACGATCATTGCAAATGGCATTGCTATGATAGTAAGAATATTACAGCCAGGCGATAATATTCATAGCACACTTCTATTTGCTGCATCTTGGGATACTTTTCTTTTTGGAGGAAGTACGTGAAAAGAATATCTATAAAAGCTTTGTGAAGAATCATTTTAATACTAATTTGATTTTGCAGTATTCGTCACTGAAGCACTGATAAAAGTGTTAGGACTTGGTACAAGACGATATTTGAGTTCTGGATGGAATCTTTTTGACTTAGGAACATCCATAATGACACTGGTTGCTGCTTGTATTTTATGTCTTTTTCCAACAGCAACATTTTTTGTTCTATTCAGACCACTTCGAATGTTGAGATTATTTAAAATTAAGAAAAGATATCGAGACGTATTTGGCACTTTAGTGATTTTAACTCCCTTGATGTCTTCTACTGCAGTAGTCATGCTAGTTTTATACTATTTCTTTGCAATCATTGGAATGGAATTGTTTGCAGGATATAATATGCGAAATTGTTGCAAGTAAGTATATGAGTAAAATATTTTTTTCTGAATATTACATAATGCATATTTATTAGGAATACAACAGTTGAAGATTTTTATAAGTACTCTGTCAATGAAAGTACCGCACTAGGATATTATTACCTTAATACTTTTGACAATCTTATAGCCAGTGGAATGACTCTTTTTGAGTTAACAGTTGTTAATAATTGGTTTATCTTAATGAACGCGTATGGATTTACAGTTGGAATGTATACACGAATATATTTTATGATATTTTATTTGGTGACAATGATTGTTTTAACTATTGTGGTATCCAGTTTCTTGGAGGCTTTTCGATTTAGGATACATTATAAAAAATCGACATCTAAACGTGATGGTAATTGAATTGTTATATTCTTGATTACGCAGTTATTTGTATAAAATATCAAAGAAATACAGGCTTTTACATTTAAATTCTCAATCTTCTATTAATTTTTTTTTATATACATTTTATTACAGAGGAAAAAATGCTGCACGAAGAAGTAGAACTAAAATGGGACGAATTGCAATATATAATAGAAGATTTTCAGCTTCTGGAGAAATTACGACCTTCGCTGATAGTTGGTGTAAGTTTTAAGTTTCAAAGAGTACGTTTTTTCATTATCTTAATTATATGATATGATTGTAGGGAACTACTGTCTTTATTGGATCGCGTCCTCGAACCAGAGAAGTTTTGCAAAGAAAAATGTATACTAATGAAATTACCGAATGGATTACAGAGGCTAATCAAGCAGAAAGGCAGCTTTTATCAAACGCTACTCATAGTTTAGAAGAAAATTATAGAGAAGAAGCAACTTCCGAAACAGATCACATAGGATTAACTGAAAACTTACGACAAACGCATCGTAACACATCAAATGTTGTATAATTGTAATGGTAAATCAAATTTCATTGTTCACAATATATTAGCACCAAAGGATTGTAATATATAAATAGATAACAGATAATGATATAACAATTAAAATTTTTACTAAAAGTATAAACATAAAAGAAAGTAATATATTTAATTGACATAAAAGTGATTAAACTTTATTTATTTTGGATTATGTTGCGATACGTAGATCAAGTAATTCATAGTTTTTATAAAAATATTATGTAAAAAGTATTAAACCATATAACTTCCATAAATAAAGTTTTATTAGTAGTCAAATTAACTTTTTTTTTATTTTTCTCAGAGACGAAAAGAACAATTTTATTTGGAAAAATTTATAAATTTGTAAAATTTCAAATTTATTCTATCATGATTATTGAAAAAGGAAACTATAAGAAGGAATAGAATTAGAAATACTCTTGATAAATAATATAAATAAAATATATTACATTGAAAATATCATTTGTATTAATATTTATTACAAAATTATTAATTAATTTGTACCCCAGGACCTCCCAAAGTTGTTAATTTGACAGTAAATCCATCTGCAATTAATTTTCGTGATATACTTGAAATAGTTTCTGGTTGCGTATCCGGCAATAAGAGAATATATGCATGTCCACCACCTCCAGCACCCGTAAGTTTCGCTGCCAAAGCATAATTTTGTGCTTCTGCACAAATTCTATCTAACGATGGATGAGAAACTTGACATGTGGCTAGCAGTCCTTGATTCATATTAATAAGAGTCTGCAATAATAATATATGATAAGTGGTAAGAGGATTTAAATACATTTATATGTATTGAAAGTAATAATCAACATTTTAGCATATCATTCGACCAAACATACTGTATTATTTTTTAAACCGATAGGCTAATCTTTTTAACTCCACGAATGAAACATTACTCTGTAAAAAGCAATAAAATACTTACCATTAACTGCTTATATGCCTCAAAAAAATATTCGTCATCAATGGAAACTGTTTTCAATTTTTCAATAATTTTAATTGCCTCTTTGGATATATTGTCTATAGAACTCATAATCAGATCAATAATAACTGGATATCTATGCTTTAATTCTAATAATCTTTCAACTAAGGCTTTTGTGCTTCTATTCACTCTTGTATCTACCAATAAAATTTTCAGAGTGTGCACATTACTTATTGTCTTTACATAATCACCCTTTTTGAATTCTATTATCGATCCATATGTACAGACGGAGTTGTCTATTCCAGATGGATTTCCGTGCATAATTCTCTCACAATTTAGAGCGTATTTCGAGATAGTATCCAAGGTAGAAAAATCTAATATTTCGTAAATACCCTTTTGCAAACGCGACCAATATAGAAAACACGTAGCAAGACAAACAGCAAAGGAACTAGAACTACCAAGTCCAGAACCAATTCCCAGTTCTGTATTTAATTGAACTTGAAATGGTTTTACTTCGATCTCTTCTTTCTGCGTAATGTAAATGAAAAGATAAAAAAATGCCTCTAGACTTAATTTTTGTTGTAAATTCGCATAACTAGTAATGGAAACAAATTCTTTTACTTTATTATAAAACATTTCATAATTTTCCACGAATTCTATATCACTGTTGGTAAGAAAAAAATGTTGTATTTGTTGCAAAGATACATTAATAAATGAATTTACTTTAGGAAAACATATCTTAATAATCTGTTCTGTTTCAGGTAGTTCAGTGAAATTCAGAACTGTACGTAAATCTACACTAGCTGCAACAGCTGTTTTTCCATATACCACAGCATGTTCTCCAAAAAGAATTATTTTTCCTGGGGCAGACACTTTAAATTGTATCATTTTTAATTTGTTGAGTCTAGCTTGTGGAGCTGTTAATAGAAATAAAATGATATATCTTAGAAATGATATATTAAAATCAATTGTTATTGATATTTTAATTATTAAATACCTTTTTATCATTTCCTTCTTTTCTTTCCACTCTGCTGGTGTTAATGTCTTTTGTTTAAATGCATGAATTGTTTTAAGTTCTTCTTCCAGTAATGAATGTACTGATCTAAAATATTAATTCCATTAATTTAATTTAATTTTTAAATTTTCTAGGATTTCAAAAATGCAATACCTGTGTCGATGAATTAGAGGCTTTCCTTCAAAAGCATTGGAGACAACTATTACAGAAAATTTAATGCCGCAGCCATCAGATTCATCTACAATCTCCTGTAACATTCAAAAGCAGTATAAAAATTATTTAACATATATAGTAACAAAACACTCTACATATTTCTGATAATAATGACTTTTTTGATTTTTTTTTATATAAATTTATAATTAGTCATTTTATTTGTCAATGGGTAATTATATAAATTACATAAATTTTATTACCTAAATACTTGATAGAATGATTTTAAAGTAGATCAATTCTTTTCTTTGTAACAACATACGTACATATTGTTACAAAATTACTGACTACAAAGAGTTAAATTTGTATTCACAACATTTTCGTTCTACTAATTAAAAAAAAATAATACTTAGCAATAGAATAAAGTTCAAATTTGCATAGAATATTACATAATTTACTTAAACTAGAAACTAAACTCATCTAGTACTTATCGGGACAACTAGTTTATAAAAGAATGCAATTATCTAATACTTTGTAGCAAGATAATGATACATATAAATAACGTTTTTATCGCCAAAAATATTGAATAACCGTGAACATTTTAAATACGTGATTTCAATACGTTTCAATGCGGTTATTTATTGAATAACAATTGTTTAATTACAAAAAGAAAAAAATAATTTAATAAGGAATATGGTAATAATATAACATAAATTTGTTTTCCTGGTTTATTTCAATTTTATACCCTTTTTTTTATGTACAAATTGTTTATAATTAAAGTATAAATAGAAAGCCACAAAATGTCCACAAGAATAGATGGAAATTAATAATGCAAAAAGATCCGGATATCTTTTTGGAGGTTTCATAAAACCACTAATAAAGGAAAATATTATTATTCCTAGAATTGAACAATAAAATAGAACTATTTTACAGAAAGATGAATTAAAAGTTAATGAAACAATATTATTCTTATAACGTATTAGATCTCTTTTCAATTTTATAAAAAGTGATTTATTTTTGCTATTTTTTAGCTTTGCTTTAATTTGCCTTTGATTAATTATAAGTGCATTCTTTTTAGAGTTAACATTATTCACCAATTTAATGTGATTAAACATATCGGGATATGTCCATAAAACAAAAAAGAAATAAAAAGTTAATGTAGCCCAATATACCGTGTATAAACCATCTTTTATATATAAAGGTAGCATACTGAAGTGTGAAATTATTAAGAACCAAAAACAAGGAAATGGATCACTTTGAAAATACAATAAAACTGAAATTGCAACAAGCAAAATTGATTTTTCATGAACTTGAAATGAACACAGAAAAAATGCTAATGCACAATTAATAAGAGAAATAACAAACTTCTCTTTTTGTGGATTCAGATATAGATTTATGCAACTTGGTAAAACTGCAATTGTAGTTGTTACTAAACAAATCTGAATTAATCTCTCGTTTACAAAAGCATTACGTAATTTGTAAATCACATTGATTGCACACCAAATATTAGCTACTTTATCTTCAAATACACCTCTAGAGACTGGAAACAGTCTACGAACAACACTTAGAAATGTTTCCCAACTTTTAACGAAAGGCAACCATATGATAAAAAATGTAGAAATTACTGTAACTGATATACAGAAGAGCATTAATAAATTAAATGACCAAAACCTTTCTTTCATAAATGAGTACTTTCCAAGTATATAAAAGAAAATTGGCAATGCATGATAAAGTTCCATCTGCTTATAGTTTAATGCTGCAACAAATAAGATTGATCCAGTAATAAATGAATTTTGGCACATGGCTGTAACAGCACTAACAAACAGCCCTAATGAAAAGGAGTTATATTGAAAATGTCCATGGTCTATTAATATCAAACCTGGATAGATCAACATTGTCAAAAGATCAATATGTTTTCTTTTTAGACCACCAAATGCAGATAGCTCTTCTGTTCTAAAATTCCCAGATATTTGACTAGTTGATATGAAATATATTACTGATGGTATATAAATCAAAATATCTATATAAAAAACACTGAGTCTCATTAAATATTTATGACTTTCGGATGAGAAGCCTCTGGATTCGTGTAACTTGACGTAAGAAGAATTAATCTTATTGGCAATGTAGCCAAGTACGAAACTATGATAAGCCGACAATGGTGGGTAGTCTAATCCCCAATATTGTAAATCGTTGTCTGTTGTATTTATGTACCATTTTTCAATCGGAATATTCAACGTTATTTCTTGCCAATGCCGTTGCGCTTCATAGTCTCCAAACATTGGAGGCTTTCCTTCGCCACTGTAGGGATGATATGTAACACACCATCTTAAGAGGAGAGCAAATAACAAGATTAATACGATCTGTGTATTTTCTTGCATTGCGTGTATTGCAAACATGCTCTCGATTGACAAATACGTTTCAGAAATAACGTCTAGCTACCTGGGTTCATCATGGAAAATTTGAGGTTAGAGTGAAAAATAGCAGAACGAAGTACGAAAATATATACTCAAATACACAATGAATCGTATAAAAATACATACCACGTGCGAAGCGTTTAATCCTTCAATTAATTTCTTTTTTATGCGACTTTCAGTATACGACATGTTTGAAGTTAGATCTCTAATTTCAGTTCACCACGTTTTTTCAGATACATCGGCGCAAATTACTATATATTTTTGGTATTTGAAAATTGACGTAATTATTTTTATTATAAACTTGCAATCGTACGTAGGAAACATATGATAAAATGTGACGTTTCTTCCTCTTTTTATGAAAAAAAATGTAATTTTCGTGGTTTTAAATAATGTCGTTAGAGTCAAATGAACATCAAAGTACAGCTTTTGAACTCATTTGCACAGTTTGCACAGATATGACGTTATCAATTGATTTTAGGTATTTCGATTAATCGACTGACAACTCAATATTTATAAAATTACTTCATGAAGAATTTCTTCATGAAGAATTTCTTTTTTACTCTATTTCGGGGAATTATTTCGTAAATTAGGTGAAAATTAATAGTTATTACCTGTAGAACGCTGAATATTAACGGAACTACTCAGCATAAAAACCGAGATTAAAGTCTATGCTGTATGCAGTTGTTACATATGTGCATATATATTTTTTAAACTTCAAAGGCTGGACTTTGCATGTAAACACGTGTTTATTTCTAAAAATATCATTTAATTTTTTTCAATAAAAGCTACAGATCAGGGAATAATCACGCATGCATCTTTTTAGATATCAGTTTATTCGTCCAAGTACAACAGATGTTACAAGAATAAAACTGACTATCTGTTACATTATCTCTTTTCCCTTTCTACTATCCATATAAATAAATTTTAAATAAAAATTACGAACAAAACAAAAACCGTATAAAACATACATAGTTTTACAAATTTATTGCAACAGATTTTTTTTCTTTCACGCACTTTATTTCCATTATCTCGCTATTAACTAATCGACGTTAATTTTCGATGTAAAAATACAATCCCTCTGTTGTTTCGATACAGTTATAATATTATTAAATATCAACTGCATTTATAAAATTTCATTTTCTAAACAAATGTAACAATAAAAATCTTTACTTGTACAATAACGATTAGATAGCAAAGAAAATTTCATTGTTCTTTTCAAGCCATATTAGATACATGGCACGTTAATATTGTCTAATACCTGGTCTCAGGTACTGTAATGATTGCTGTGATTGTTATAACAGTAATAAATTATGTATAACAATTGTGTTTTATTAGTGTATTACTTTTTCTATGAACCTTATTAATATAATAACATTAGGTAGAGTGTTGACCCTCGCTTAAAATATATTTAGCTAATAAAATCAATATTATGTATTTTTTGAATAGATAATTAACAACATTAATGTAACATTTTTAATATTAGATGTGTATTAATAGGATAGATTTAATATATGCTGATAATATTGTAAAAACTGAGCAATTTTTAAAGTAATCTTAGATAAAAAATTTAGTCTATTCATCAAGATGAATATATTATTATGGAAATAAATTTCACTTTACTACGTATCGAGAATATATAAATTAATAAATTAATAATGTAAATTATAAACAAGAGATTACAATTTGTAAAATGTAATATTAAAATATGAAGAAGAAATTTGGAATGAGCATATTATGATCAATTATGTTTGCAATGCAACAATTACAATCACAATTAACATCAATTTACAATATAATCATTGATATATAGTATTTATTTTATAGCCAATATTAACTGATTATTTTAATATTTCTTTCACAGAAAGAATCACTTTTAACTTATAATTATTTTCAAATATTGATAAATGTTTATGTTTGTAATGAAAATTTCAATTATCTTAATAGTTCTATTACGAGAATGTATCACATATATGTAATTTAATAAAAATATTAAGAAAAACAAGTTTTGCCTGATAGTATCTTAATGTTACTTCGTTTTGCTGAATGTCTTAAGATTTTAAGAAAGCTTCTGCATTCNCACATATGTATATAAAATATATATATATATATATATATATATATATATATATATATATAGCACAATGATATGCAATTAGAATGTAATAGAGCAAAATAAGTACAGCAAAATAAGTACATATTTGCTTCTTCAAACTGTAAAATGTACATTCTTCATTGTATACATATATTTGATAAATATTATAATAATTTAGTTATTAATTTTTGTATATACTTTTTGTATATACTCATTCTGTCATTCTATATCTATCTTTCTATATCTGTCTTTAGCATACATAACAGAATACAAATTTGAATTTGTATGATTTTTCAAGCATGATACCATGAACAATGAGTAAAGTTTGGAAGAGGCCTGATAATATTAGAATACAGTACTACTTTTTTGTAGAATGAAGAATTACTTTAGGAATTTTTTCATTTGTTTTGTTTGGTATTGCATACTATACTGAGCATTTTCTGCTTTAGTTATGAGAGAATCTAATTTATTCAAATGAGAACCCATTTTTTCATTAAGATCAATTGTTTTTGGCATTGCTGTGTTAGTTTCTAAGTTTTCCATGTGTTTCTGGTCAGTAAACTCTACCGTTAAGTTTTCTTCGTTCATAGATGTTTCAGGATCAATATCCCTTGTCTCATTGTGGTTTCGTTCAGTGAGTTTATGATCTGGTGTGTTATTTTTGGATCCCACTTTTACTTTCAATAGGGTACCCAAACTGCCACAGACAGTCTGTAAAATACTTTCATGTTATAAAGTACTAGTCCAGAATGTACTGAGGAATACTTGCACTTGACAAAGATCGTTTAATTTGTTAAAAATAAAATCATTGGAATATCAGGCAAAGTGTAATCAGCGTTTAACCTTGAATCTATTAATTTTCTTTTGCGTAGCACTAAGAATACTATTTAGTTCATCCAATCCACCACCTATTCGTTGCGCAGCTTCGCCAGAAGAATCCAAATTCTAGAAGTTAAATTACTTGATAAAATTACAAAATTAATCTGATTTGAAATTTTGCATAAGAATTTCGTCTAATCAACGACATTATAAATAAAAAAAAGTTGTTAACTCACATATACTTACAATGTTACAATGTTTAATTCATTATGAGTGTATTTACTTGCAAATGCATAAAAATGTACAAATGCACTAAGTTGAGTTTTGTGTAATAAAAGTTATATGAAACATATAATTACTTGGATCACTTCATCGTTGTCATTATTAGCATCCTGGGTCTCTATTCTCTGGGTCTCTTTCCATTCTTCTTCGCTTGGTATAGGTAGTCCTAATAATTCCGCTCTTTCGCACGCGTGAATATAGCCTTGAGACATTTTATTAAATAACGATTGTCTGATTATTTTCTACTGAACAATGTACAAGAATATAATTTATCTTCTAGTTTCGTGTTACAGATATTAGAATTGACAGAACATTAGGAAGGGATGAAGACATGCACCACTCACTCGAGGAGTCCATGCTCGGAATATTTCTGCGCACACTCCGGAAATAATGTTTTGTATTAATTTATATTATAATTATAAAAAAGATTAATAGGAATCTGGAGGATTTCAAGCATTAATAACAACATTTAACGCCATTCGCACATATACGAATATATCCGTACATACATATATGAATTAATGATTTAATAATTTAATAATTCACAATCTTAAGTTGTTAGAATTTGCATAATTTAACTTTGCAATTTTNTTTTTTTTTTTTTTTTTTTTTAATCAGAACAATTTCGAATGTTAGAAAAAAAATTTCCCTTGACGCGAGTGAATTCAAAGATTGTATTACAAACAGAAATAATGCAATTTAATATAAACATTACAAAGACAATTTTTCAATTAATTCTAATTCGTTTGCATTCCACGATATTGTAATCAGATAATCAAATGCAACTATGGCTACTTAGTATGCTATATACTATGTAAGTGGATTAAGCTAATGGAATTTATTAGATTCATGTTAGAGAGTAAACTGAATAGATCAACATCTCCAAATTGAATAAAAATTCCAATTTTTATTCGAGACTTTTGACGTACATTGAAAGAAAACAGTTTTAATGTGTTACACTTGAAACATTTTACAATTGAAAATGCAAGATTGATTTATGAAATAAAACAAAGGAATATGTAATAAAAATACCAGGACCAAAACAGGATGTCGCAATCATTATAATAAGCAGAAACTCTTCACGATTAATTTACGATTTCGATTACAGCCGCTTTTTTAGACTTTGTATGTTATTTCGCGTACATAAAACGTTATAAATAAATTCCTTATGAAGCACCTTTAATATGTTAATGAATCAATTAAAAGAAGACTCAATGAATAAAAAATTAGGAGTGAACATTCTTTTACACACTATTAACTATACTTACGTATGATTTTAAATCAAATTTTGAGTGCAATTTACAGGAAATTGAACTACGTTCCAGCAAATAGTTCGATCTACTCGATAGAATTTGCAAATTTTCATTTATACATTTTGTGAATTAAATGGAACGTAGAATGAAAGCTGTGAGTCCAAAATTAATGTTATAATTACGAAAGTTTGCAAATTATTCCATTTAATTAGTTTTCTTTTCATGATTGGTGCAGTTTCGGGTTTTGATATTGCCGCGCCATCTGTTGGTAAACCAGAGGTACTAATTAATTTTAAAAACGCTTATTCCTGCATTTTAAAATTTAAATGAGGTATGAAAAGAAAGCTGAGGATCTAGTTAGGGTAATGCAATCGCAAACGTTCACAATTTAGTTCATTAAATTAGTTTTTTTTTGCAAATGAAGATTCGGCTGCTTCGTGGGGTAAGAAACACTAGCGCCGCGTTGTGACAGAATGGTGGAACTAAGTATGGATATATAGATTTTAGTTCCACCGTTCTGCCACAACGTGGCGCTAGTATTTCTTATCCCGCAAAATGAATAAATTTTCATTTATTTAATTAATTTAATTTAGAGAGTTAAATTGTGAATTTTTGTAATTGGAATTTCTTAATCAGATCCTAAATTTTCATTTTATGCCACTTTTGCATCGTAAAATGTACGAATAATTATTTTTAAAATTAGTTAGTACCTCTAACTCATCGACAGATGGCGCCACAGTGTCAAAATTGTGACTACTTTACAAAATGTATGTAATAAAAAAAAATACTAATCAAGAGGAATAAGTTATGTACTTTTTATTTGTATGTACATTATGTGGCAATAATTTTGGACTCGCAGCTTTCGTTTCATGTTCCACAAAATGTATGAACAAAAATTTACAAATTCTATTAAAATAGAGCGAAATATCTTTTCAAATGATATTTAATTTTCCACAAACTATATTCAAGTTTTGTATTAAAATTCGTACGTGAATATAATTGAATGCATCAGTTTTGAAATTTGAAATTGTACATACAGATTTGCAAATTGCCTTATAATTAATTATGTTTTTTAATTTTAATGTCATAAAACGTTTACTTTTGCCATTTCATTCCTAACGTCAGTGGCCATGAATTGTTCTCAAATTTTTATTTCCAACAGAGAATAATTTGAAGGATTTATTTATGAACTTTTATAATTGAATTAGCTCTTTTTCTTTCAGGCTCTTAATTTTTTTCCTAAGTTCAGTTTAACCTAGGTTACGCATTGATTTAATGAAGTAGTGGTGGTATTGAAGAAAGTAGTAGTAGTACTAGTATCATACACATGTATGTGGAATTAATGATTGTGTGTATAAGGGAAATATGAAATATGAAAATGTTTATAAAATTGATATAACGTATGCATTTTATTAATTTTTTATTAATAAATTTAATTGCATTTTACGTTAGAAAAAGCATAACTTTTTATCTATGTTTAATATTAATTCCGTTTGACCAAATTAAATTAAATAAAACGAAATCTGATTTGCTGATTTGTAAAAATAAGTGCTCTGATAGGGTCTTTGTTTTTCTAGAAAATTAGTCGAATCCTATTCGTCTATTCCCCACCCCTTCAAATTCGCGACACGAACTATTGCGCGGGAGTTAGTCTATTGTCGAAGATCGTGGTATTAAGATGTGTCGCGGTTCGTTTAATTAATTACGTGATATTTTCATCGCTGTGCTTAATGTGTTTACATCCACGCTATCAATAGTGTAATTAAGGTACGTTTTTACAATTTATCAAATATTATAGTAACTTGTAATTAAATTACTTTATTTTCTTCAATATCTTTCTTTGGTTATCAGATTTCCTAATAATATATAGTTCGTACTGTGCACTTTTGAAGTGGCACTTGACGTTAATTATATTACTTAATTTTTATGTACGTAATTTGTTCATTCTAAACATTTGTTTCAAAATTTCGATTGTTCTTTTTTTACAGATTACCAGTTAATTGTGAAAGTTTCGAGAACATCGGTTGTGAAATTCGGAAGGACGCCACGATGAAATTTGATATTTTTTTACGAAGGTACGGTAACATTGGCTTTATTTTGATCAGTTTTCTCTTTTGAGTCGAAGAACTGGTAACATTTATTTGATATTTAATTCGTACATGTTCGCGATGAATAATTTTCGAAAAGAAACGTTAACGGCAGGTTTGAACCTGTTCTGCGCATCACATCTTTTATGTACTGCGCAGCTTCGTTTAGTTGACAATAAAAGCCCGCCATATTTGATTAGTATGAAGATGTTTGAAATTCCAACGAATACAGTTATAATTTTTCGCAAATTGATTGCATTATGTGATTGCGTTTATGACTATTTTAATAATGTTAAAAAATATTTTACAACGCAAGATAATATTCTATCGTATCTTATAATAATTATTGGTCATAAAATAGAATTTCATTGAATATTTGACAAGTTTTTATTTTTCAATCGAATATTATTAAAATTTTAATAAAGATCAATCTTTTATTATTTCAATTAATTAACTCTTTAAGTACAAATTATGATATTTTGTGCATTTTTTTACAGATTTCTTTTCGCCTTTATTTCTTCTACAATACGGCTATTCCTAGTTGGTGGATCTTAGGATAATTTGCTGTGAAGTCGTAACAGTATCGATGACAACGTTCTTCGCATCTAATCGTGAGTCGCATGCCTTATTTTTCCTCTGGTTACTCAATCATGTCATAGGATGAAAGGTCCGAATTGACACGGGTGACTAGTTGTATTACATAGAGTTTTTACTGAGCATAGTGACCACGGTTATTTATTATACCCGTGAGTAGTAATGTCTTGTTTTTGAATTTATTAGTTCAGGATAGATTTTCTTGCACTTCACATTCTTGAATGTTAATATTTGAATATGAGTATAATAATTATACTATAAATATTGTAATTTATATAGTTCATAATTTACAATGTTATCTTATATATGATATGTTATCTTATGTATGATATAATGCAAACACTTCTAACTATCAATGCTATCTTATATGTGATATAATGCAAACACTATTGTTTGATTTCCATGTTCAGTATAATAGAATTTGAAATTCCAATAGAATTTGAAATATGAAATATAAAGATATTCAAGTTCAATTTTGTCCAAGAATGTATTAAATTTTATGTGCAAGAAGATACTTCGCGACAGGCAAATTTCAGAATCAGAGCAATTGGTTTCTTTTATATGTTTAGATATATGCTCTGATGAAGAAATATTGGCTGAGGATATTTCTATTATTATTTGGAATTCATTATACTTCTATATACTTAGAATCTTCTTTCTTTTCAAGTAAAAGCACTTCTCTGTATTTATTGAATCATTAAATCATAAAGTAAAATGAAATAAGATTGTTAACGATTAGCCCGTCAGAGACAAAATAGATACATTAATCATTTTTTTTAGCTTAGGATTTTCAGATTTAATCCTTTCCATGTTCGTTGCCAGGACCTCATTCACGTGCCCAGGTGCTACTTGGGTGGGAGAAAGGCAACGAGCATGATGACCATAGTTTAAAAACTTCATAATTTCACAGCGACTGACGATGCGTTAGTGATCGTGCACGACGTATTTTCCACGTATTATGTGTATGTGTGTGTGGTTAGGCTGTGGAATCACGTCGTTTCTGCTATTATATCGACCAATATAATTTTGGTATATTGATAAATTTTACGATGCAACAAATTATTTACGAGTAGTATTACTGATTATTAATTATTAATTAATTGGTATTATTAATATTAACGAAGAGTAGATATACGATAATTTCCAAATTTGGAATATAAATATTTAACGCAACGTGATTACGAGTGATATTTTACGCAATGGTCACTAGCCTTCGTCGGTCGATTTCAGGAAAATGGTACGTAAAATTATAGTGTGAAAGTTGTGTGTTGAGCTCGGGTGTCGGAGGCGTCCCGGGACGTTCTCTCTAGTTTAGGTCTGCGCACCCGAGTGGTATGTGTGAGAACCGTGGAGCGAGTGTGTTGGTATGCCTGTCTTTTGCCATTTTTTTAAATATAGGGCGTCTGTAGGGTTAGGATAGGGTAGCTTACTTTCTGGTATGCCTGTGTTTAATTCTAAGTAGGTAGGGCCGGGCAGGTTGGCACAGTCTCTGGTCGCGTCCAATCCCTTTTCGCGTGTCCAACCTGTTTCTGGAAATGCAATTCGAAAATCGAAGGTACAGCTAGATGCGAGTGAAGCATGCCTCGTCTCTCTAGCTTTATCAGGTTGGCACAGTCTCTGGTCGCGTCCAATCCCTTTTCGCGTGTCCAACCTGTTTCTGGAAATGCAATTCGAAAATCGAAGGTACAGCTAGATGCGAGTGAAGCATGCCTCGTCTCTCTAGCTTTATCCGACGATTTTTTTGAATTTCGCGGTCGCGATCGCGAGCAGATCTAGGCGAAACGAACGTCATTGCTCGAGCAAGGTTTAAGTTTCAG
>NIPQ01090030.1:3876-15894 GCA_002806875.1 Lepidotrigona ventralis hoosana
AAAAAAAAAAAAAAAAAAAAAAAAAAAAAAAAAAAAAAAAAAAAAAAAAAAAGTACGATACTATAACCTTCGAATAAAACGTTAATATTATGAAAAATAGAAATCTCAGTACATGTTCAGCCAAATCAACGACGCCGAGCTCTTCTTGCAACAACAATGCTTCGGCTAGTAATTCCTCTTCGTGTTTACTGGCTTCCATTTCCAATGTAGCTAATAAATGTTCCTCGCCTTCTATACCACCTGTAAGATATTCATGTTACAACTGCTTCGACACCTGCTCCTCCGTCAAAGATTACCTACTACACCCGATATATTTACCCGAATCTAAAGTTGGCTGTAACTCTTCCGATGCGTTCGATTTTATAGCCGATTTAGATTCTGCTTCGTGGTTTTCTACCAAACAATCGTTATTTTCTCTCTTTTCCACAGCTATGGCAGTTTCGGATGAATGTGCCATTCGGTCGACAGATGAGGTAGAAATAATACCTTTGATCGCAAAATTTTGCAATGATAAGCAATTGAACAATTTTTTTCGTACACGTACGCGAGTACAATACAAACCTGAACGATTCGATGTTGCGGAAGGTGTTGTCGATGTCAACGACGATGATAACGACGAATGTGTTGCCTGTGTAACAACGGAATTCCCGGTAGAGGCAACAGACGCAGGCGGTGTCGTAGAAAGTAACGATGTCACTACGTTCTCTTGAACTTTCGAATCACCGTTTGTACCAACACGGCGAATAATATCCGGAGTTGAAAAAAGAGCAGGTCCTAGAGTGTCCACTATGTACGCTGGTGATTTACGATTTTCTTTCTTCGAATGTTTTTTCGCGCCTAAAAACAGATTGTGCAAATTTAGAGCGTCGTACCGTAGAGCGACAGGTGATCGACGAGAAAGATACGTGTACGTATGTATAGGAAAGATGTAAGTAGATGTACTACTAACTGTCAAAAACTTTGTTCTCCGTTATTTTACCGGGATCCATTTCTATTTTTGCAATATTCTCCGAACCGTCGGGTTTTCTTTTTTCTTTCTTCGGATCGCAAGTTTTTATTTTTGAAATAGCAACAGGCGACGTCAATTTTACCAACTGTGTCTGAGAGTGTTGTTGTTGTTGTTGTTGTTGTTGTTGCTGCTGCTGCTGCTGCTGTACATTTGCCGTTTGAGTTTGTATCGTGGCAGACTGCTGCGTCGATGTCACTTGCGACATCGTTCCTTTCATCTGCGTTACCGGTACGTTCGACGTTATAGCTTTAGCAGTGACGGGTATTTGAACCAGTTTTCCATCTTTGGTTGCGAAAAATTTCGTTCCAGTCTGATTGAGAAATTTCCCTTTGGGAAGTATCATCTGCTTCTTCACGTCGATATTTTTAAGGTCGTTCGGCTTCATAAGCACTTGTTTCTGTATAAAAGTAACTTTTTGATTGGTTCTACCCTGCCCTGGCTTTGTAAGAATCATATCACCCTTGATCATATTAGCATTGATTAAATTCGCTTTAACTTGATTTGTCGTCTGCAACGGTTTATCGAAATTAACCGAAACGTCTTGTTGGTTCGTTGTCGAAGATGAATCGTTGCGTTGCAATTCTTCCTTCTTCCGACCAATAGCAGTTTTGAGCTGTCTTTTACCTTTAACGAGGCCAAATCCTCCTATCGAGATAAAAGATAAATAAAGTTGTTAATGACGTAATAACGTCCTTCCCTCGTGAAAATCCATCACCGTTTCGTGTACAATAACAATAACAATCGTGACGAATGTATGTAAGTTACAGTTTTATTCGTTTTACCACTCTCTTACCCAATTTTTCATCTTTTTCTGGACTCTTCATAGCATTCACAGCAGCGGCCATTTCCATGTCCAATCGACGAACTTGTTCCATGTCCATATGTTTGTTGGAACCTCTTCTACGCGTGGCTACCATACTTCCCCCTCTGGTAGTGAGTCCTTTTCTACCGCCTCTAGCTCTTATACCGCCTCTCCTGGGACCTCGCGGACCAAAGTCTGAATCATTGTCGGACGGTGGTTCTGAATCCGACGATTCCGTAGATGACATTAATTCCTCTTCATCCTCGTCGTTGGATCTTCCTTGGTCTANTTTTTTTTTTTTTTTTTTTTTTTTTTTTTTTTTTTTTTTTTTTTTTTTTTTTTTTTTTTTTTTTTTTTTTTAGTAAAAAATTTCGATGAAGCAGCGCGGTATGATTACGTTTTCCAATACCCTGTTGCATTAAATTTCTTGATACCGGATGTCCGATAGATTTAGGCGTGCTTGCTATACCGGCCGACGATCTTGAATTACTGTTGCAGATGGGAACGGAAGACGCGGGAATATTTTTTCGTGGTCGACCAACCGGTTTCCCCTGTGCAACAAACAGCACAACGTAACAACACGATCGATCGATTTTCGATCCCACGAACGATGGCCAAATTAAATTACGCGCTACCGTACTCACAGTCTTGCTGATAACCTTCGACTTGATGGCCACTGCATTTTCAACATCACCGCCGATGGGCGGCGGCGACGACGACGACGACGACGAGGTTTTCGATGTTCCAGGAGCAGGTGAATGTTGACGTGCGTATTGCAAACCATCGTCGGAAGTAGGTGAATCAATAACAGGCAACGGATCCCTCGGTTTTGGATCGGAAGGCGATAGCCTGCTCGTGTAGCAATGATCCAATTTAACGCTGTACCTTATAGAGTTTTGTTGTTCCTCCACCGTTAACATGTCTGTAAAATGTAAATAAATAATAAATTGACCAACTCGGTCTCTTTTAAACGTAAACGTAAGTGCAAATATACTTTCCAACTGTACACGTTATTTGGTAACTATTCGTTACTACTATTCGTGTAAAAAACGAAACGTGAAACTTTATTTATCTATGTAGCAATTGAGTACTTACAAAGTTACTCTGCTACGTTAGAATTTCAGAGGGCTTGTGCGAGTGCTAAGAAAACTGTGCCAAGTCGCACAGAACGCACGAAACGATAGATTGATGAGCAAGAACTTTTGAATTGAATCAATTGCAATTTATACGAGCGAGAGACGTACAATGTTGCACGTTGAGTGTTGCATCGAGCCGGTCAATAGGAGCATAATTTCAATACGTAGAACGTAGAACGTAGAACGTAGAAGAGAATCGACAACATTACCTAGCATCGCTGTAACATTTTCTCCGAGGATTTGTTTCGCCTCTTCGCTTTGTAAAGCTGTCTCTAATCGTTCCAATTGTTCCGGATCCATTTCCATGAAAGGGTCGACCAAACTGTTTGCATCTGAAGTTGTACCACCGGAATTAATTGTTGTAGCTGACGTGAACATGGGTGGGTCTACGGTTAACGTGATATCTCCATTCTCGGCGTCTGTATCTGCTTGTCCTACTCTAACAACGCTGACATTTGCATTGGACTGATTCACTAAAAGTAAAGTTGAAGTAAATAAAGTGGATATCTCATCCGAGCTTGCGTTGATGCTGACGTTGTCGTTGAACGACTGATGTGTAAAAACTCACTGATCAAACTCTGCAAAGTTTCTTGGTCGACGGATATTGTACCATCGTCGTTGACAATGATGATTAACGTATCGTCCTTCTTTCCTGATCCACTCTCTTGTGGCTCGATAATGTACGAACTGGACATTTTTCTCTCTCTCTATATATATATATATATAAGCTGATGGAAATCACTGTCGCGGTGTTGTTTAAACCCTTTCAAGCCAAAACTTGAACCGTCGTCGATCAAAGAGGACAGTTGCAGAACGTCTCGAAAATAAGTCGCCGTATCCAAACGCGTGAAAGTTTACACAGGCTTTTAAAATAGAAGGATAACGACACATTCGAACGAGCATCGATAGTGCGGATAGTGCAACCACCAGAAGATGAAGATAGATGAAGAGAGAATAATTCCGACGAGAAAGCCGCGTTCCAATCAATCAGCGAAATGAAATAAAATTCCACCAATGTGCGATAATAGGTCGCCGGACGAGATACATCGGTATCAAGAGGCAGAAGCGACGATTATACCCGTATAATATTGCCGTGTTGTTCGCGTTGTTATTGGGATTGTTACCTATTCTCTATCGGTGCACGGTTATGAAAATGACGAAATGACTTTGGAAATGATGAGCGGCACAAATTTTTTTAAAATTTAAAAATGGCAAATTACACTGATGTTAATTAGTAGTAGTGAAGAAGTTAAATACACAACACCTTTAATGTCACACTCTGTAAAAAACATAACGTTCACGGTCAAGTAAACAGTACCGCCAAGAAAAAGATGGTCGCCATTTTGTTTAAGTCAGCCAAGTAACGTTTCCCAAAAATTCTAGGACATCCGTCGCTGTTTCGTTGTTATTAAGTCAATCCATAGGAGAATTATTCGTACGGAACTCGGTCCGTAAAACTTTGATCAAAGTAACGTAGCTGGTAGAAAAATGAGACGTTTCTCAACGATACATGATGTTACAAACGCACTTGTATCTTTCTGCACACACTGAGACGCTGCGCGCTTCTCGTTGCGCAACGAGAAGAGCAAACCAGTAGCGCTATACGGCGTCCAACAGGGCTACGTTCGATTCTAACTGACGATATTTTACTCTTTTCAATTCCACGACTATTTTGCATTTCTCTCGTGTACGATACGCTCCAAGTTACGTTATCGATATCTTTTGTACCTTTCATTACGTTGCCTTATATATGCATAGCATTTTCGTTTATCTTTCCTTATATACGTACGTGATAACCTATAACTATATAATATATATATAAATATACGTATATGTACGTTTTTCTTTTTTGTTAAATTTTATGTGGAAACGAAAAAAAATTGTCATTATTAATTAATTAAGAGATAACAAGTTTAAAAGATATTACTACGTACGAGTTTATTAATATTGTAAATAAATTGAAGAATAAAAAAATATTACTGGTATGTGATGTATATATGTATGGTATATTACTATTAACAGAGTATCAATTATCAAGAGTATTCGTGTGAAATTTGAAATGACGATAAATTAAAAACGAAAAAACGAGTAAATCGTAAATCTGAAAATTGTCCAATGATAAACGGAAATATATAATAAAAGAAAATGCAACGTTTTAAGAAAGTAAGCAGAGAGTCGCGTTTGAGTATCTTGCATAGTTTGTTGTTCGTGCAAGAGATGGGGTTAATTTTCACTCGCTGAAAAGTCAAACCCAAGTACAGCCAGCCTAGTGGAATAAAGTTTGGAAAGGTAGAAAAATTGAATACCAATGAATGACGATTTAACAAACAACGTTATAAAAATGGAAAGTACCGAGAGTACAGAGGATGTGATATTTAACGATACAGCTAAAGTAAAGAAACGAAAGCGGGGAATTGTATATTTATCTAGCATACCGAAATACATGAATATCACGAAAATTCGTGAATTATTTTCTGCGTACGGTAAAGTTGGAAGAATCTATTTACAATTAGCTGAAAATGGTTAGTTATCACGCATAAATAATGAATAAAATAAGTTTGAAATGTACACGCATGTTGTGTATACGTGACATAACCTCTATTTGATACTTGACATAGAAAGAACTTGATTAGAAATTCTTTCTAAATGGTTTTACCTGCACGTGCTTTTGATAATGAGATAATATATAACAATGCGATTTCTTTCTAAACGAATGTTTCTTTCTTGCAGAACTGGAGCGGAATGGTGGAACAAAGAAACGAAAGAAAGTCGGTACAAAGTTCTTTACCGAAGGTTGGGTTGAATTTGAAAGTAAGAAAATAGCAAAGTACGTTGCACTTACGTTGAACAATACCCAAATATCAACTAGAAAAAGGAGCAAATTTTACGATGTTATTTGGAACATAAAATATCTTCCAAGGTATAGTCGTTTTTAAAAGTTGTTTGCACTTTTTATCGTGTAAGTGGCAGTTTATAATCGTATCCTGTTTATTAGATTCAAGTGGATTCATCTGAGCGAACGTTTGGCTTATGAACGTGCAGTACGTAAACAAAGGCTACAAATTGAAATTGCACAGGCAAAACGAGAGGCAAACTTTTATTCGCACAACGTCGACCAAAGTAGAAAACTACATAGAGCGCGACGAGATGAGAATAGTACGTTTGTACCAGCTGTGATAAAACAAAGGGATACAGATGCTGAAATCAGAAGCAAGAAGGAAAGCAAGTCTGTAACAGATAGGACAGAGTTCCTAAAATCTCTGTTTGGATGAAATTCTACTATCACGGATATAAATATGTATTATAATACTTATTTATTTCTAATTAAACGATAAATATCTCTTTCTATATGTAAACGTGTGTATATAAATATGTATAAACGCGTACGATCAATGGATCGGTAAATGAGTTAGTCGTTACGTTGCTTCATCTTTTGTATATCTTTTGATATAAATCGAATGAAATTGTTCCATGTAAATTGACGAAAGTGTTTATCAACGAATGGAATTTATAAAAGTTACGTTACGTTGTTTATAAATTTATCAACAAAAAAATATATTTGGTGTGTGTGTGTGTGTGTGTGTGTGTACATGGTTGCGTTTTTACTCGGGAAAACAGATTTCGCATAATTAATAAAATACACGCTATATATGGAAAAGTTTACAAAGTTTATTTTCTTGTATCGCGTACGTATATTTACTAGTTTGCTTACCATTTACTCATTCGTTACACGTTCGTTACTCATTCGTCCAACGTTCGATTACATGTTCGATGGAAGAAAAGGACAAAAATTCCACGTGGTTGCAACGCTTTCGTCGTGTTGCGTCAGTCCTTGCAACGCTTTAGGATCTGAAAATTTTGCAATAGTTTTACTCACGATTTACGATTGAAAAAGGCCATCGAAGGAAAGGAAATATTCGTGTATTCGTGTATGTGTAAAGTACCGGTAGTTCGTAGATAATCGTCCAGCGGGTTTTTTAGAACAACAGTTGGTATTGCCATGCACAATCGTGGATATAAAAGAGAATCGTTCGATAAAGCAACGTTGCAAACCACTATGCCTAACATTTCAAAATTGGCGCGTCGAACAATGGGCCCGCCGCTGACGCCACTGTACACGCAACAATTGGTTTGAAGCATATGTTTCCACGACTTTGATACCACTCCGCTACTAACGGTGGATCGTCCTTTCAAAGAGATTGGAAATCCTATGGAAAGTACTTGTTCACCTACCGAAAAAACCGTATTACTTTACTGTCATAGCTTATGATTATGAAATTGTGTGCGTGCACGCTCGTGTGTGTATGTGTGTGTGTATGCGTGTGTGTGACAAATGTCGAAAGAAATCCTTTTAATTTGGTATTTGTATTTGTACCTAATTCGTAGTTGTTAATAATAGAGGCTCATTAGACTCGATTGAAGCGAGTTTGAAAGACGAGTGAAAGAAAGGAAGCAGATGGATAGTTGGATAAATAGAAAGAAAGAGTGGGAGAGAGGGAGGGATAGACACCCGCAACATTTGTTAGATATCAACGAAATGTCGATTCAGCCCCTCAACGTCGATCAATTGGCTCAATTTAGACCTAGTTATTTTTCCGTCAATGAAAGAAGGTCAGTGCTGTTGTCCCTTGCAACGTATGGCGCCACAACGTCGCCTTCTACGCCATGATCTTCCTATATTCTTAATTCTTATTTTCATTACCGTTAACCAACCGGAATAACCTCCAACGGTGTGGATGCGTTATAGAGAAGAGAAAAAAAAGAAAAAAAAAAGGAAAAGAAGTGCCTCGATTCTTGATACAACCAATACGAATTGCGCTGGTGACGACACCGATACAATTGTCTTTTTTCGTTTCGTTTCGTTTCGTTTCGTTTCACGTCAGCAGTTCGTTTAATCGATAACGATTAAAACTTGAATTTTTTTTCCCGCTCCGAGAACCGTCTCTTTCGTATTTTTATTTTTATTTTCGCGTGTTTATCACATTATCGGGTAATGTCAGATTCTGACAAGTTGAGAGGGCAATTGTCAAACGCCTTACCTGTCTGCGCATCTCTATCGGCAAGTTTGATGGCCTTCATCGAAGGTTCCTTGAATTTTCGATCAATCTTCAATACAGCGATATCGTAAGGTTGTTCGTTTGACGTTTTGTAAATTAAACTTGCTTCTGCGAACCATTCGTATCTATCGGCGCGTGACGTTGCAAGTTTGATCGTTGTTTCCGGCGCCTGGAAAATCGGATCGAGCAAAAACGATTCAAAGATTATTTCGATTATATTTGTATTTCAGAAAATGGAGAAAGGGAAGAATGAAGAAACAAACAAACAAACAAAAGTGACGAGAGAAAGAAAGGCGAAATTTGTACCATTGTAACAACGTGTGCGCACGTTACGAACGTTCCGCTTTGTTCATCCACTAGAGTACCGGTGCCCCAGTTTGGTCCACACTTTACGATCGCGACAGATTTTTCAAGGATGTCTGAAACAAGGGACGAGACAAGGCCCGATGATTGTCGGAGAACGGAAGATTCGCAGAATTTGTGAAGAAGAGGCGTCACAGTCGATGATGAGCTGAGAAAACAAAAACGAGGAAAAGAAAAGGAGGAGGAGGAGGAAGAAGAAGAAGAAGAAGAAGAAGAAGAAGAAGAAGAAGAAGGGGAAGAGAAACCACTCGGATACGTACCGATTTTAAAGTGACTCTTTCGAGTCGGGATGCAACAAGGCAAAGGCAAAGGCAAAGGCATTGCGTAGGATGAATATTGAAGATGGCCTTTCGAGGATCGATCTCGAAGGATTAGCTTCAACGATGGTAACAGGTTCGCGGCGAAAGTGCAGTTCATCCATTCTCCACGACACTGGATCAACGATGCAATCACCATGCCGCAAATACTTTTCTCGCCACTTGTAAAATCATTACGAGCGAATTACACACGAGAGCCGAACGACAAACTAAAACTAAAAACTTTCAAAGGGGAAAACAGACGGATGGATTATAGACGATAAACGAGTTTACCGATCGTTCGTTAAGAATATAGGGCTGCCTTCGCATCCGGGGAAACTAGTCACGTCGATTAGAATGAGTGAATCGTCGACTCCGAGCAAGTTGCCTACAATGCCGTGGCTGGTCGAGTCTCTGAAAAAAGGATTTCCAAACGGTGTCGAGATTAATTCGACGATAGCTCCTTTCGTAAGTTGGCCGGTAGCAGCTTGTTTCGCGAGTTTAGACAAAATTTCTTCAATTTCCCTCCGTTCCGACGAGCGGTCATCTTCCGCGAACTTGTACTCTTCACGAGCTTTCGTCTGCTCGGTGCTAGTTTCGGCCGAGTTGCATTTAATTACCAAAAAGACGGATAACAAAAGACGGTTGAAGCCACGTTGGTTGTTGAAGGTGAAATTTCTCAAAGAGACGTCTAGCGTCTCCTTCAGAAGAGGACATGTCCAAACAGCTACCAACTTTGCCGCCGATTTATCATTGAACGAAGAATGGCTACTACGATGTATTTGAAACGTTAAATCATCGATCAGCCAGTCTGGCGTTTGAACCAAGTCTCCAGAGTTTAAGGCTGTAAAGAAGCAAAGGGAATCTGGAGATTGGGATAAAACAGGATCTAGTATGGAACCGTGTGCAAGGACGCAATCCCTTGCGATCAAGATGCCGGAACAGCCGGCGTGTGAAATCATCGTGTTGCCTTCCATCGAAGCGGAAACGTACGACATGAAAACATTTTCAGCCATTGTCGATGCCAACAGCTTCCTGTTGCACGCTTTCTTGTTTCCCAAGTCTTGCTTCTTCGCCAAAAGCTGAAACAGACAGAAAGAAGCTGGCGGGGAAGTGCGAAAGAAACTTGCTACGAGAGAAAAGTCGATTTTCTTTCATGAAAATGTGGAGTTTGCAAAGGCAAACTGTCTACAATAGGCTCAGGTAGATGAGTTGAAACTGATTCACATTTCTTTTCCTACACCTACTGCTACTCGTGTACAGTGTACATATACATATATGCGTGTACGCATGTACGTATGTATGTATGTATATATGTATGTATGTAGATAGGTAGGTAGGTAGGTAGGTAGGTAGGTAGGTAGGTAGGTAGGTAGGTAGGTAGGTAGGTAGNCCCGTATCTCGCTGTTACTCCTTATAATCCTGTTAACCTCTTAAACCGCTTCAGTTGGCTTCATTAGCTATCATAATTAATTGCTATAATTAATTTCTACTTACAACTAATATCAACAATCCTCAGCCAGATGGAACAACGCTAGTCAGTCAAAGTTCAAATGAAATTTTCTCTCGAACGTAACGTGTCGAAAAGCGATGATACCTTGCTTTCTGTACACACGAATAGTAAACGATAGAAACAAATTAGTGCTGCGTATACATATGTACATACGTATATGATTCAGTTTCGCAATATCTTTAGTCTTTCCAATTGACACATTTCGTACATACATACATACATGTATGCATGAACTGCGTGCAAAGTGTAACTGTAAACTTCAATAAGTTGATCATTTGATAGAACCAATAAGTTTTTCGCAATATCTTTAGTCTTTCCAATTGACACATTTCGTACATACATACATACATGTATGCATGAACTGCGTGCAAAGTGTAACTGTAAACTTCAATAAGTTGATCATTTGATAGAACCAATAAGTTTTTCTTAGTAAAATAGCAATATATGTATGTTGGTAGAATGTTCTCGATGTTTGTCAAAACGTCGTTAAACAATCTTAATTTTTCAACGAGCTTGGTCTGCTGTACACGAATCTGAAATCGTCGTACATATGTATGTACATAGAAACAAGTGATGTCGACTAAATTCCAGTTCTCTTCCAACTGACAGCATGTTGTATATTGATTGCGTAAAAAATCGATGAAAATCTTTTGTGTCTCAAAAACATTGAAGAAAATGGCGATCGATTCTGACGTATCAATTGCAAAATTGGAAATTTTACCATTACAAACTGTAGAACGGTATTCGAAACCGTTCCTGTGACCAACGAGTTTCTTTATTTCGAATATATACATATTCAAATGAACTACGCGCATATATGTAAGTACTTACATATATTTAGAGATTTAAATGGAAAAATTTTAATAAAAAATGTTATGGTAATGTTAATTTATTCTAATTTAACACGTTATATCCACGTTGTGTCCGTGCGTAAATTAATTAGCTTTTTCATATCTTGCTGACTCGATTATTTTTAATAATTCATGGCCAATATTTTTAAGTTAGGTTAGGAAATTATCTCGAATAACAAATAAGTAGATAATTGAAACACGCCAATATTGATCTTTACAGAGAATAAAAGATAATGATTGATAATCTACAAGATACGAGCAGAAAATCAGAATTTTAGAATAAAAATATCGTGGTTAATAGTGATTTATAGCAAAATTATTATAGCGTTATTACAGCATCCATACGTACGTACGTACTTGTTTGCACACAGCGGACGTTTCGTACGAGTCAAACTTAGAATCGAACGATTTCTCGACGTTAAAATAATATTCCCAATAATTTTATTCTCGTTATTTCATTTCGGATTTAAACAGTATACAATGAATGTATTTCTTTTATAGAATTGTATAATTATTTTTACATATACTTACGTGTCACTGTGGCTTTCGAAGTATTCTTTGGACACTGTACACTTCTCGTCAAAGAAAATGACATCATTGTTTCGCGATAAGCAAATTAGAGGAAGTAATACATAAATGTAAGCAGTACAATCGTATTACATTCAATAAAGAAACTTCAAGAGCCGTGAGAGGGTAAAGAAGAAAGTATTTCATTTCTTTTCTTTTCTTTTCTTTTTTGTACATTTAGTTTATAACTTGGAAAACAATATATTTCTTGTTATTTTATACATGTACATACAATATATGTGCATATATACACACATGCGCATAGTGGTTGCATATGCGCTGATCAAATATATTATCAAATATGTTATACTAGATTTCTATATAAAACGCATTAGTATAATCAAAATTACATGTAATCATAGAAACGCTGTACCGAAGTTAGGCACAGCTGTTTTTTTCTTTTTTTTTTTTTTTTTTTTTAAAA
>NIPQ01090030.1:20518-36278 GCA_002806875.1 Lepidotrigona ventralis hoosana
ATTTTTTTTTTTTTTTTTTTTTTTTTTTTTTTTTAATGAACTCAATATGATATTTATACAACAAATAATTATACAACAATAATTAACAACACTTGTTGTACAAGTAAATTTTAAATACATAACAAACCTTGATCGTAAATTCGTTAAACTATCAGGTTCTGCATAAATTACTTCTCTGTGATGATGGTACTGTTCCACGTGCTTCTTTGTGTATTGAACCTTGGCTTTATCCGGTTTCGGTATATGTGATCCATAAAATTCATTGAGCTATAAAAAAAAACCATAGCAAATAGAATATAAATTGTAAATAAATAACATTGCGATAAATGAATTTCAAGTAAGTAATAAATTCATGTTCAAAATAGAATAAATAAATAAATAAAGATACGTCATTTTATTACGTTTGTTGCCAACAGCAAAGCTACAATAATTTTCATGCAAGTCTCAATCATTACTGTAACTTATGTATGTATGATATAATCGTGCTGTAACTGTAATACACGTGCTACATGTTCTGGCCAGATACAGATAAATCGATTACTCTGTTGTACTTACGGTTGAATTCTTTGTTTTTGTTTCCTTCTCTTTTTCAATATTTGTTGTTTCACACGTATCATTCTCAGGCGGAGAGGTACGCAAAAATTGATTAGAATTGTCTGTGTTTGAATGGATGGAGCGTCGGGACATATTGGGCATTGCCAGTATACCTGGTGCTATTTCGTAACGACATTTGGACTTTTCTGAATAGGTGTAGTCCGTTTTAGGAAATACACTGACAAAAAAGATAAAAAATATAACAAAGTTTACTGCGATAGAAAATATTTACGTAACGTAAAAATAAACAGCACGATTCATAGATCGAATATCGAACAAGGTAAAAGGTGACTCTTTCAAAATGCACTACTGTCCTTTCTATTTTGTTTTGTAACAATAATTAGCTCGGATATCGAAGGTCACAAACCAAGTAAAGAAAAGGATATTTACTTTAAGTAAGAAATTAGTCAAGTTTCGGATGAATACACGTAAACAATAATATAATAAAATTATGATTTGGATAGCATAAGTACGTACTCCCACCAATCACCAGCTTGTTTATAGATTTCATGTGCGGAACATGGTTTGTGCGATGTATCTTCTTGTTCTGTTTCCTCTGAAGAATAGTCGCTAGTGAAAGTCCTATGTAGGAAGATACTTTTATCGCCTTTTTCGCTTTTATGTATAAGCGAATCTTCTTTGTTGTCGGCTTGACCATTTGCAAATATTTTCTTTTTTGCTTTTTGCCGTTCGGATCGACGTTCTCCTTTCTTTGCGTAGAACAAAGAGTTTTCAACGTGCTTACTTTTATTCCCCAACGTTGTATCGACCGTAACAATTTCTTTTTTTGTTTCTGTTACAGTCCCCGCATTTTGGTCGTTTGTTTTACTGCCACTACCAGATCTACAGCAATGTTGAAGTTAAAATTAATATTACTACTATAGGTTTAGTTTATATTTAATTTATATTTAAATAACCATCCGTCCATGATCAAAACTGAAGCTTTTATTACGTACAATATTCTACCAGATCTTTTAACATTTGCAATTTCTCCAGGAGTACGAGATCTCTCCCGACTTAGATTTCTCAAGTGATAATGATGCTCTAAAGTTTCTGGCTCAATCGTGGTTGTACTACTTTGTACCAAAGGAGTTCTGGAGCGTGATCTACTTCCACTTCGTAATTCATAATGCCGTTGTTCATTCTCCATAGTCTTGCTAAAAGTAAAAGCAATCCATTTCAGAAATGATTGATGAAACGACTTACTATTTACCAGAAACAGATGCAGGAACCCAGAGACTACAATCCACTATATAGTGTGCGTCGTACGAGCTAAAAATAGTTTCCCTCCTGCTGAAGGATTTTTTCCAAACGTACATAATCCTTTTCTCTTAGCCGTTATTTCATCTTAAGCACATCTTTTTCCTATCTCTTTTACTCCCGTTCTGTTTCTTTTTCGGATGAATTTTGTTTAACGCGATACCCTACACACTGTGATGTCGCACACTGTGATGTACGTGTCCAATCAAAAAATATATCTATATACTCGTTTTCTTATCATTTACTTGCCAAATAGAAATGTTCAATGCAAAGAGAAAATACGTATAAACGACCTAAGATCTAATCTCATTTATATATATGTGTGTGTGTGTACACACACACACACACACACACACACACACACACACACACACACACACACACACACACACACATATCTTGATATTCATTTCATTCGTATATATCACACACGCAAAATATGCATGTCAGAATTAATCTGAGTAACACTTTTTTGCAACACTAAACACCACGTATTTTTGAAACGTAGATTTTCAGATGGCTATTTTTCGAAACGATGGGTAGATTCATTACAAATACACACGCACGCGCGTAAATTCCAAAATTTAATCTCTAGGTTCCTCGAAATATGTACTAGAGATTTCTCGCGAGAATCCTTCTATTTATAGAAGACTCACCGAAAATATATAAAAGAAATTTACGATTCTTCCGAAATGATTCGATATGTCGTGCATTCGAAAACATACGAATGTATGTACGTTTTACGATGCAAGTTGAATAAGACGATGGTCCTCGTTGTAACTTTAAACGTCTGTCAACATTTCCGTTTCTTCGACGCCTAACACGACTAGCTCGCAACTCGCAACGCGTAGAGACGACGACCAGCCGTACTTACTCTGCGCGCGCATCGACGATGATTCATTCCACCTTACTCTCCCCAGTTTGACGTATGTATGTACATAGTTCTCTCAAAAAGATACCGAATAGAATCAAATTATGATCGTTGACTCGGAACGTCATCGATGTACCAATCATCGCTAACAGTGTTTATTGTGACGAATCGAGATGACGTAGCTTGCGAACGAGGCAATGCACCGGAACTTTAACCGATTAAGTGTTTACTTTCCTCGCACGTTTCCAGGCGCTTCCGCAGTGAGACGTGTTTAAATGCCCCAGGCCCAATTTAAAACTTATATCTAAACACTCTTAAGAATATCACATGTAAATAGACTTAAACGTCACAACTGTAGAAAAGACAAACACCGTACTTTTCGCAACTGATGCGAAAAGTACAGCGATAAGCGCGCCTGGAAACGCGTGACGTGTTATCTCTAGTTAAAAACAGACATGCAATTTCGTAAATAACGAGAGAGGAAAAGTCAGTCTAATTAAACCAGTTATGTAATTCGTAATTTAACTACGTGCTTAAATGAGCGATTTTGATTTAAATTTCAAATGTTGTGAAAAGCAGCGACAACTCCGATCTATTCAATAGCATTTCGTCAATCGTCAGTCACTCGTTTCGAAGATCAAATGCAATCTATAAAAGAAGTTAAGAATCAAATTCTAGAAACACAATTGAAAAAGTTTACAAAATAATCATCTACGTTAGTTTTTTCTCGCAAATCAAAACTTCCTCAGTTCACGAACGCTAAACACTAGCTCCGAGTAGTGGTGAAAATTAGTCTGTTTGTGAGAAAATTCAATTTATCAATTTATGAATTGAATTCTGCGCAGAAATTGAGCGAAAGATGTTACTCTGAGAAATTGAGTTTTTTATGTAAATGATTGATTAATTATACGCGATTAGACAAGGTAAACTTTTTGCAAGTGAAAATTTGCAAAATTTATTCTACTTTATTCTACTTATGGACATCGAAATACTAGCGCCGCGTAGCGGTGAAACTAATTTTTATCTCTATTCTTGTCTAAATATTGCTGCCACCTATCATCAGGTCCGGTAAAAACTACTTAAACAAGAAACGCATTAGACAGCGTTAGACAAGGACAGACTTGTGCAACATGATAGACAAGAAGAGCACTAATGTGCGACAAGGACAGCAATAGATTTTAATTCCACCATTCACCGTCACGCGACGCTAATATTCACGACTAAATCTTCGTTTGCAAAAAGAAAAAACAGATTGGGAGAAAACTAATTTGGAAACCTTTGCAGTCGCAGTTCCGTTTTTAGAACCTCAGCTTTATTTCTGCATTTTCTTTGACATGTAAAACCCTTGTAATATAAAAATTTGAAACTTCTATTCTATCAATAGTGCGAAATATTCCGTTAGTTGGACAAGAAACGCAACACTGTGCAACAAAGATAGAGATAAAGATTAGTTTCAACATTTCACCGCTACGTGACGCTAGTACTTCGAATGTCCAAATTTTCACTTGCAAAGAAAAGAAAGCTAGTTAGGAGGTTTGATCTATAAACTTTTGCGATCGTTTCTGCAAAATTAAACTCTCAGCTTTGATTAAATTGGTTCCGTAAAATACCCGAATAAACTTTTTTTTTAATTTTTCATCAGTACCAATGATTGCCGATAGATGGAACCACTATGCCCGAACCAACAACAATTTGTACCAATCGCATGAAATTAATTAATTACATAAGAAATTGAACTCCTCAGAGAAAAATCTTTAATTTAATTTTTGAGTAATAGAAAATGGGCTCGTAAACTGGTAAATTTGATTTTTCCCTATTTTCTCGTAGAGAGATTAATTTTATCCGTTCACGGCTAGTACGGAGCTAGTGTTTCAGTTTCCATGAAGCGGCCAAGTTGTGGTTTGCGGCAAAGAAAGGTAACAAATGTATCAACTTATAAACTCCAACGATTATATTTTCCAAATTAAAATTTGGACTATTGTGCAATGTATCTTGCAGTATAATACTTTTCCGTACCTGTCTCGTATAGTGCCATAGACTATTTTAACTATTAGATACACTGACCCATGATGCACAGTGCGGCAACACTGTGTTTTTATAAGCTACAAGCTACTTTAATGTTGCAATTCAGTGGAGTATATACTTTTGCTGTTAAAATTTCTCCAACATATATTGCTGATTCCTTTTAGATATCTATTATATCTAGACAGTATATGAATATAATGATTGTGTATTGAATAGATAATGCACCGAGATGAATAAAATGATAAAAGAGTTTACGCGTTCTCTAATTTGAAGTATTTATAGCGATTTTGAACGAACATGAGTGAGAAAGAAATTGCTTCTGAATGTAATCAGTTTTTGAAAGGAAAACGCATACATATTGACAAAGGTGAGATTTACTAAGTAGAAAAGGTCAAGTGCAAAGTGTATATTTTGATAGTACATGTATAATTCTATATAATTATAAGAAAAATTCATATATAATTCATAAGAAGAGTTAGACATTGTTGGAGACAATTT
The DNA here is from genome assembly GCA_002806875.1 of Lepidotrigona ventralis hoosana. Taxonomy (NCBI): domain Eukaryota; kingdom Metazoa; phylum Arthropoda; class Insecta; order Hymenoptera; family Apidae; genus Lepidotrigona; species Lepidotrigona ventralis. The sequence goes on from NIPQ01090030.1 coordinate 25,767, forward strand.
TTAAAATATAGTATTATAATTTTTGTAGATGAGAATGTAAATTTCCGCATTTATATTTAAAAAGGTGTGCTACATTTTCTTGTCCAGAGGAGTAAACAAACTGTGATTCATTACCATCTTAGATATCGACATTGTTATGATATTATACGGATACAATATAGATGCATCCAAGAATATGGTAATTATCATTAGTGAAGAAAGATGGAGAAATTATAATTATTTAATTTTAAAACGTTTTGATTAAAATTTTGAAGCTGAGACACAGTAACGCCGCGACACTGTTAATTTAGTAAAAATCCAAATATAAAGAGAACACTATACTGCTGTATGTTGTTACTGCAAAAAGTGAAATAAAATATACGAAATGTAGTAGTATATGAGACTTTTGACTTTGAACTGTATTGAACGTTGATGTTGCACGTACAAAACAATTACTGTATTTGCATGTTGTGTGTAAGCCTGCATTATGTATATATATATATATATATATATATACAGCTTATATATATATATACACAGCATTATACACACTGTTAAACGTATTACAATTGTATTCAACTATAATTATCTGGTTGCACTTTTAACGCTATTTATGATAAACGGCAAGAAATGTTTAAAGAGGCTACATCTGTTTGACTAGGTTATGTTTACATCGAGAGGTGAAAGTTGTAACACTGTTGCCAAATTTATTTTCACCATGGCTTGTTAGGTCTAAAGTAGGCTGCGATGCTACGTCTCGACTCGTCGACACGTGCGTTACTGTTTCTCTGTTTTTTCTCTTGCAATCCTTTCTTTTTACGTCGTTGCTTTGCGGTAAAGTGAATTCGCATGGCCGGCAGTATTTACTCGATCAAATACCGTTATTAACCACTCTTTCCCGTTCCCCAGAACAGAATCGAAGCGCGGTAATGGAGGAGGTAATCGATCAAACTATTGCTACAGAGCAAACATCGGCAGATTGCCTGAGTCATGAAGAAGAAGAAGACATTAAAGTTATCATACCCATTAACGAAGGAATGTTGAAACACGAACGGTAATGGAGGAGGTAATCGATCAAACTATTGCTACAGAGCAAACATCGGCAGATTGCCTGAGTCATGAAGAAGAAGAAGACATTAAAGTTATCATACCCATTAACGAAGGAATGTTGAAACACGAAAACCAGGATAACGAGTGTCTCGAAAATATTTCAACGGTGGAGCACGATTATATATTACAGCAGGAATGTGTACTATCTAATGCAAATGAACAGGAACAGGAACAGGAACAACAAGACCACCATCATCATCATTATCAACATCAACATCAACATCAACATCAACATCAACATCAACATCAGCTTACCTCCGGAGAATCGTTTCAACGCGAAGATTACACAGAGTATGTAGATCTGTTGGTAAAAGCAGCGGATGCAACGATAAAGCAGGACGAAGCGAAAGATGAAGAAGAAAAATTGGATATTACGAACAGGGATTCCATTCAGCCAGAAGAAGCAGATTCTCAGTATCAAAATGAAACGAGAAGAAGCAAACGTAAGTTGGCCCGACGAAACTGCGAGACGAAACGGGATTCTGACGAAGAGAATTATTTTGAAAATTTGAACCTAAGCTCAAGATTGAAGAAAGACCAATCTTCCGATCAGTCGGAGAAAATTTTTCTATGTTATCTGTGCGACAAGGAGTTCTTGTCGAAGAACGTTTTGAAGGAGCACATGCATTCGCACGAAGAAGTGCGAAAGGTACTCTCTCTGAAGAGAACGCCGGAGAACGCGTTAGAAAAAGACAGTTACAATGTTGCGAAATCACCACCTCCGTCGGGCAAGAGATCGAACAAATGCCCGTACTGTGGTAAACAGTATATATATATAACCTCGTTTAGTAAACATTTGAAGAAACACGAGAGAGAGAAAGAGGAGGGGAAAGAAGAATCGATGCCCCTGGAAATATCATTCCACGAGGACGAACACAGTTTAGATCTTGACGATTACAAGGATGCACGTCGAAATTTGAATACCGAGTATCGGAAGAAGGTCAAGCAAAAAGAGGAGACGGGTCAGGGAGAGGACCACGGAGATGAAGAACAAGAGAACAAGAGGGTGAAAGGTTGTGGCGATGGCGATGGCGATGGCGATGGCGATGACGGAGGCGGAGATAGTGGAGGAAGGGAAGGAAACAACAACAACAACAACAACAACAATAATAATGATAATGATGACACCGACGGCGACGACGGCGACGACGGCGAGTACGACGACTATGAGAACGGCAAACGACTGGGTAATTTGAACAGCAAGGAGCAACAGAAAAGTCGCACTGTTCGTGCAGAAACGTTCGCGTGCGACAAGTGCGCAAAGAAATTTTCTACGAAACGTAACTTGCGAAAGCACGCCGTTTCGCATGCTGTTCTCAATTGTAGCGTATGCGAAGACGAGTTCGATTCGCTGGAGAAATTGAGGAATCATCGTGCGAAACATGTGGTGGAAGGTGTGTTGACCGAGCAAGAACTCGAGATGGATAAAGAGTATATAGCGATCAAGAAGGAAGGCGCTCTTGGGTATGAGACGGAGGATAAAGAAAGCGCGGGGAACGATCGTGGAACGATCGAGAAAGACGAAGTGAGATCGGTGGCAGGATTGTTGGACATGGAGAATAATTCGTCAAGGAAAAACGATAGGTAGGTAAGAAGTAAAGATTATTGTATTACAAAGTATTGTACGTATTGTTATATCGTCGTAGTCGTATGAAAATCGTACGTACACGTGTAGTACATGTGTGTCTGTTATTCTTGTTTAGAAATAGCGAGATTGATCGTCGTCGGTCGGGGATCAGCCACACCATCTGTAACGTGTGTTGCCAGCAATTCGCGACGAAGGAAATGTTGCAAAAGCATACGGAACAACAACACGAACGTGTGAAAACGTACAAGTGTACGCAATGTAACAAGACGTTCGGTAACGAACTTACGTTGCGTAATCATCTTATAGCCACTGATCACAAAACTTTCCTCCACGGGCAAGAATACGATCCTAATAAACGGATTAAGAGAGTCGCCGCGAGAGCCGCGCAGAAAATTATCGACAAGATTAAAACGGAGGATGGTTTGGAAGAGTATGACGACGAAGATGAGACCAACGACAGAGTCGTTGTTAGTCGCGTTAATTGTACGGATGGTAGTTACACTCGGAACAAGCGAGAGACTACCTCGCAGAAAAGGCATTCTAATTATAACAGGAAGGAATTGGAATGCGCGAGTTGCAATAAAAGATGCAGTTCGAAGCAGTCGTTGACGAAACATATGGAACAGCATGTAAAGGAGAGCGAGCAACAACGAGCGATCAAGTCGGAGAAACAGAAGCAGCAGCAGCAGCAATCGGCCGAGAGGAAGGAAAAATGGCAAAAGGACTGTAACAGAGGAGAGAAGATCTGCCAGAAGGATAATAGGGATGACGATTACGATTCGGATTTCGAAAGTGGTTTGGATTGGCCGATGGATAATCACGAGTGCGCAAAGTGCAAGAAACGATACAGCACGAAGAAGTCGTTGTTGCGTCATCAATTGTTGCACGAAGAGCCAAATTTCGAGTGTGATATTTGCAACGTCAAGTTCTACCGCAAGGACAAGTTGAAGGCACATTACGACAAGTGTTCGGAGAAGAATCCCGATCAAGTGAGAAAGTGCAACATCTGCGGAGATACGTTCGAGAACAACGAGATTCTGCGAGAGCACAGATCGAAACACGTTACCGAGGGTATCCTTACGGAGGAAGACTTGAGAGATATCGAACCGCGGCCCGAGGAGAAGAAGCCGGGCGAGAAAATTGGTAGAAAGAGAAGGACCGACATCGTGGGCTTGGAGTGTACGGAATGCAACAAGCAGTACACGTCGAGGAAAGGGCTTTTACGGCACATTCAAGTCCACGAAGGGAAGAAATACCTGTGCGACATATGCCCAAAGAAATTTTATAGAAGGGAACATTTGAAGATACACGTGGCCAAACATAATATGATCAAACCGTACAAGTGTACGCGATGCACGAAGCGTTTCATCAAAGAGGAACAGCTAACGAATCATTTGTCGAAACATGATCGAACTTTCAAGAAAAACAAGGAAACGGACAGCTCGAAAAGATTTCTTTGCGAAATCTGTTCGAAGAGTTTCACGCAATCGACCACTCTGATCGCACATCTCAGAGCGCATAATGGCATTAAACCATACGTCTGCGAGGTTTGCTCGCGGCCGTTCACGACCAACGCTTACTTGAAAATGCACATGAGAACGCATACGCAGGAACGGCCGTACATTTGTCAATATTGTTCACGAGCGTTTGCCAGAGCTGACACGCTCGCCAATCATTTGACTTCGCACACAGGCGAGGCCAAGTATCATTGCAAGTACTGTCCAAAGAATTTCCGTCGTCTGAAATCGCTGAAGGAGCACGTTTTCATTCACACGGGCCAAAGACCTTATGCCTGTCCAACCTGCGATCGACGCTTCAACAACAATGGAAGTCGATACGCCCATAGTAAAAGGTGTAAACAAACTTTTGTGCAAAATCAGAATCGTGCTCAAGCATTGTCGGCGCAAGTACAAACTCAACAAACCCCTCAGACTCAAGTGCAGGCAAGAGTGCTGCAACAAACCACTCTCGAACAGGGGCAAATAGTAAAACCGCAGAATATTAAAACTATTACCATCACTAAACAACCTGAATCGGTCACCACTCAACAAACGGTTATGCAGCTGCAGGAAATATTGATGCCTTTGATCCTTCCTCTCACGGTCACTCTTACCGACGTTGGTGAAGAAGTAATATTACCAGAGGGAACCAAGATATTTACTACGTCGTAAATTGACGTAATAGACGTACGACAACTTTTCTACGTATTTATTCAATTCTTTCTTTGATTCTTTCCATCCGCAAAACCCAAAACCCTTTCTTTCTCAATATTACTATAATAGAGAGAGAGAGAGAGAGAGAGAGAGAGAGAGAGAGAAAACGAAGAACAGCAAGATGAAAAAAATGTAATTTTTGTAATTACTGCTGTTTCTTGACTACTTTGTATTATACGTTGTACATCTCTGTTTATATTTAATTAAGTATGAGTCGTTTACTAGCTACTACTACGTGGGAATTGGGTAAAGTTGTTGTTTAGTGTACGAAAAGTTCGCAACGAACGGAAAGAAAAAATAGAAAAGCAGTTGGATAAAAATTTCTTTTTTATATACTCTGGTTGTTTCAAGTATCGAAAAGAAACGAAATATATATCTTTATTTATGTATATTATACACGCACATACGTTTTATTTGAACAAAAGATACAAGTATAGAAATATATTTTATTGTTGAATTTCATTAGAAATTGTTAGATGTTTCGTCTAATTCTATAATGTTATTTTAAATGATTTTACAATCATCTTGAGTCTTTTTAAATTTATTCTAAACACGGATAGATCTTTCATCGATATCGATAAGATATTGTAATTTAGTAAAGCACCGCTTAGCCTTCAAGAAAATCATCGTCTCGGACTTGAAAAGTTACAAATTAACGTACAAATGAACGTACTGTTGCTTTTCAACTGTACATTGAACATGTTATTATCATTTTATTATGACATGTATAACTACGGTGTATATACCGATTGATTTTAAATGTACAGGGAATGTTATCCAAAGAATGTATTATAAATTGTACGAAAAGTGCGACATAATTTTTTACCATATATGTGGATTTTTGACCGTTGAAATAAGATTTTAAAAAGAAAAGGAAAAAAAAAAGAAGAATCACAAGATTGTATAAAAACTATGTGGCGTTAATGGTAACGTTGAAAGTAATTAATTGCATTCCTTGCGTGGTATGATGCAATGAAACGCAAATAGGAATGCAAATTCACTTTACGATTCGTTAAATCGACGCATTTATTTGGTCGGATTTCAGAGACAGTTTTTGTCTCAAAGTGTCCACAGTAAAGAATTCTGCGATATTTGTTATATCGTATGTGCATTTAGTATAGCACATTACGTTAAAATTTGTAAGATAAAAGACTTACAAATCAGCTATCATATGCTATACTACAATGTATTAAAAATTTATTTTTAACAGACACCGCATCGTGATTTATGATTTATTTGTACATATACTTAAGTACTGTGAATAAAACATATTCGTAGTATTGAAACGATTATGATAAATTTATACTCCTATAGACGCATATAAACGCACATATATATGATGTACATAGAATTTTCTTAATTTCTTGAAACATATGTAAAAGACGCGCCAGGTTATATTATCAATAAGTTATTACAAATAAACACGAATCAAAAACGAGACGGAAAAAAAAAGATGATGTGCAGTCGAGTATTTGTGGTATAACAATTGTCAACAACTGTTAGAGATGTTGCCAGATGTTCAACCATCGATTACCCACAAAACGTTTATGCCCGACGTACCCAAATTAACGCGACCCAACATACCATGATCTCTCGTTTTAACGATGTATAGAAATAACAGAAGCGTATGAAATAAGTTGTTTCTACCCTAGAAATAAAGAAGCAATTAGTTTCAATTTGCAAGTACTATACCAATCAAGTAAACAAATGAAGTAAAAATTATGATAAATTTCGTTGAATCACTTACACGTTGTACTTCTTCGTAATCGCTAGGTAATGAATCTCCAGAATGTGCTAGACTGTAATGCGGTGGATTTATAGACTGACATACTATTACAGGACCTTTGCTACGTGGCAAAGTCATTCCTGATCTAGCCATGTATCTTGACGTAAATGGTCGCGCATCGGGTTGATCTAAAGGGGCTTCCAATTGTGTATCCATATATGTTGATATCAAATGCATAATTATCTATGGAGAGGAAAAAAAAATGTAGATACATACCGTCGATATGTATTTGAATGATATCTTAAAGAATTACCGCTGAATCAGTTGGCAAACTGGAATCCCATTCTTTACCATTGTGAGATCCTCCACCATTCCACTTGAACTCGCTCATTGAACCTCCTTTTGCAAGAATTTTGATTCTCTTAATTAAATATTCCTGGTTATTAGAAAGTTCTAAAAAAGGTACCAAAGTTGGTAAAGTAGGAATAGCAAATACTAAAAATGGTGCTTGTGCAAGTTTTCTCAATCTATGCAATCCAACACATCCTAATTGGGAATCACTTAAACCATGACGAACCAATGCCAAACAAACGTTGTCGATTTCAGTTGCTACACGTTCGATAACTGTTTTACTAATCCACTGAAACAGTTGATAAAACTTTTCTATCATACACACATATATACATATGGAGTATAATGGAACTTTCTCAGTATTTCTCAGATCTCGTTCTACTTGCCATGCGAAGATGAGCTGTCCATTCGTTTACTTTAATTGGATCGATTCTATATTTCCTCCAAACGTCTGGTCCGCCAAACATACCCCTAGGTGAATTTCCTTCTTCACTGCCAGGACTAGCTGATTTTGATTTGTCTATGGAAAAGATGAAAATTATAAATTCTATTTTATCGAAGAAAAAAAAAAAGTTCTTACCGATAATAGGTGCTAATTGATATGCACATCTTCTTAACAATGGAGAAACCTCTCCGGGACTTCTAATCGCTGGATGCGACCAAAATGAGCTGAGTAAATTAGACGGCTGATCAATATCCGTTGATAGAATGTGTTTTTTTTTATGAGCTTCCTCCAAGTAATTTTTTAATTCTCTTTCACTTTGAATCAAATCTTCGCTTGTTAAATTTCCATTTGTCGAAACATTAAGAGATTTGTTAAAAGATCCGTTAGGATTGGATGTTGATTTTTGTGACTTAGGACTACTACCATATTTAAAAAACTGAGTTGGCGATGAAAAGTCCTCTTAAAGACAAATTTTTAAACGATTAGATTATAGAAAACGTTTCTGCTTCAGTACCCAAATTTAAAAAGGAAAATATTAATCATACTGGATTCGCTTAATCCTGTAGAACCAAGTGGACTCATTCTTCTGTTGAGACGACTTATGCATGACAAATTTAATGGAACCATTGGCTCAGATGCTTTTGGAGATGATGGTTGTTCATTCTTAAAAAGAGGATCATCCTCGGATATACCCAATAGACGTCTTTGTTTAGGATTCAGTAGAATTGGCTGTAGAGAAAAATTAGCCCATGCGTATTTTGTTATATGATAAAGAGAATTCAACGCAAATATCAAAGCCAAACACCACTCAGCCCAACAGAATGGTTCGTATGCTGCGCCTCCGTAGACTCTAAAAAAAAATAATATCACATCAGATATGTGCGTTCCTTTCAATAATGAAAGATAGAATAGACAGTCGATTGACGAAAGAAGCATGACAATGACGAGTTTGGTATTTACATATCAAAAATAAGGATTCCAAATAAAGAACTGTTGACAAAAAACCACGTAATATTGTTTCTTGCTTTGCTTTGAGTTTGTCTTATATCGAGCGTTTGTTCCACTTGTGGTTTGGCACTTAAAATCCTAGAAATGAAATTATTCGACTCGTGATTAAGCGAACCGAGAGAGAAACAACTTTCTAACCTTCTTTTCGTTCAATTCATTTTCTTTTGCTTATTTTTAATTCGTTGCATTACCTCGCGTTAGGAGAAATACATCGCATTGGAGATCTGAAACTACTCATTTTTTTTTATAATTCTCCAAAAAATTATTTAAAAACCACTTTGTCATTCTTGAACTAAGCTCGTTTTGTACACGAATCGTGCAACACCATTTGGCGCGTTTTTAGCAATAACGGAAATAGAGTCGAAATATATAACTTACGTTCTACGTAAGTCATAATAATTTGATACATTCAACGTTATAATTTTATGTACGTTATTCGCAATTTATTTTTATTCAAATAATTTACATCGAAAAGTTAGAATTTGTACATTGTACATGTGTGCAATTTAATTACATTTGATTTGCATACGAAGTACATGGATACGCGGATACGTTGGTCGAATGAGAATAGGGATATTACGAATTGTTTGGAACCGTACGACAGGAAAAAAATTATTTAAAAGTAATCGAGTAAAAAAATATGACAGGATAAAAAACAATAATGTAATATTTGTAATATTTGTAATATGTTTTAAGATACAGATTGAGTCAACTTAATCAGAATTTTATCCTTTGGCACATTATCACCTATTGAACACAGTACGTCTTCGACGGTTCCATTTATAGATGCTCTGATAATATGCTATAAGAAAAACCGTCAACATTGAAATATGAATGCATGTATAAAGTTATAGTATAATCTTAAAAACATACTTCCATCTTCATGGCATTAATTACGAGCAAAGCGTCTCCAATCTTTACAGCGTCTCCCTTCGTTACGCACAATTTTTCTATAGAACCTGGTATAGGACTTGAAGCTTTGCAGGGATCCACCTTAATTTGACACTTTGTAAGATCATGAAGAAATTTTATAGGAGGTATGTTAAATTGCCACTCACGCTCCTAGAAAAATTAAAGCTGAAATTAATCAATTTTTGAATGACAATTTTTGGAATTAATGTTACTTGAAGACAATTCGTTAGAAAGAAAAAATACTCGCTTTGGTGAATAAATGTAATTTGTCATAGATTTTAATAATTCTCGTTTTGCTAATCGTTTCGTCAACCTCGGTACGCAATTCCAAAGAGTTTTCCTTTTTTCTTAATGTGCCTGTTACTCTCTTCCAAGGACCAATTTGATTGATTCTCATGGAATAGACTTCAGGTTCCATATATCTTACTTCAACCTTGATATCATCATCATCGTCGCACACGTTGAAAGAAAAAGTGCGTGTTAAAGTATGATTTAATCTTAAACCAATTTCGGTTGCAAAAGGACTGAAAGGATCGCTAGTTGTAAAAGATGATCGCAAAGAATGCGTATCTTCGTAAAGTATCAAAGCGAGGGCAGCCTGAGCTACAACTTCATTTGGCACGTGTAATTTCCGAAATAATTCCTGAAAATGTTCCTCTATGAATCCTGTGTGTACTTCACCTTGCCGAAAATTCGAATAGGAACATAAGTCTTTGATAAATTCTATATTCGTGTTGAGTCCCGCTATCTAAAGATGCCGTGACAGAAAACAATGTAAACAAATATCCATACATACATGTATATTTTATTTAAAAATTTACTTACGTTATAATCGTTTAACTTTGATCTGAGTACAGCCAATGCTTCCTCTCGATTTCTTCCCCAAGCGATCAGTTTTGCGATCATAGGATCATAATGTACCGATACTTCATCTTTTTCACGAACTCCGGTTTCAACTCTGATAGTTTCATTTTTGGCTTCTGGAATTCTCATGTACGACAACTTACCCGCGCCTGGTAAAAAATTTCTTCTTGGTTCCTGTTCGTTGCAAGATACAATTGATATAGGATTGCACAATACCGACTATCAAAAATAAAGTGAGTGACAATAAAGTTAAAGTCATTTTATCTTATTGAAAATGCGAGCTACGTATTTTGTGTGTGTGTGTGTGTGTGTGTGT
>NIPQ01090031.1:9450-22866 GCA_002806875.1 Lepidotrigona ventralis hoosana
CCCCCCTCTCATTTACGTATATATGTATATATATGTGTATATATATATATATATATATACACCACACGTAATACAAATACAAGTACAGACAAGTGCAAGTCTTACGGCATCATATACACGTGACGTTAAATATATTAATAGATATACACAATGTGTGGATATACAGATTGGTATATATAGGCCTCTTGTTTGAGATGATTGACTTAGATTGCACTCACCATGTTATAATCATCTATTTTGCTGATAGAGCGGAGAAAGATGTTGACCATCACATTTGTCGGCTGATCTAATACGTCGACCGGAACAGAACAAAACAAATCGATTAATTAAAAATCAGTTACCGTGGGGTGCCGAGATTTACATGGATTTTTATTTATTTATTTATTTATTTATTTATTTATTTAGTTGTTTATTTATTTATTTACTGATTTATTTATGGTGCTTTTCTTTTCCGACTCTTTCGTTTTAGCTTTCTTCCGGTTATTCACTTCTTTCCGTGATATTCTCTCTCCTCGTTTTGTTTCTTTTTAAGTCTTTCTACTTTCGGAGAAGCAGTGAACGCGCGAATGAAATGGGGGAATGGCGTTGACTTCTGGGATCATGAGCGGAAAGAACGTTTCTCATTTCACAAATTTCTCCTTGAAATGTCTGAAAATGGAAATACCGAAAACGATAGTTTCCACTGTCTTTTCTTTCAACCTCGCTGGAGAAGAGGGAAAAAATAAATAAATAAATAAAATTGGAGAAACATTTCTCGTTTCTTCTTTTTTTTTTTTTTTTTTTTTTGTGGNTTCCTTCCTTCGACGCGATTGCTTGCCTGTAAATCGTTGTTCCTCATCGGTAGCACAGTAACAGGGCTTCTCAAATCTTCCCAAATATTTTACGCTCGGATGATGCAAACCATTTGCCGATAATAATAAATGACAAAGAAAAAAATTTATTAAAGGCAAAGCGAAATATTCGCGCGTATATTGAAAATTCCTGCGACCTTCAAATTTGGTTATTTATAATTTAGAACCGATATGGGGTGTAGATTGACACTTTGGAGAAGCTCTGGTAGAATAGGACAGGCGGATGACTATGTGATATGTGATCATGAAAGTATGATCTATTGCGGCCGAGCTGGCTAATGTGTTTCCGCGATGAGATGAATTCGCGTCTCGGGAATTGAATTGCAAAGTAAAGCGGTCAAGAAGATGATCCAGCGCGACAATTCGGCGCCATTTTGCTATGCCGGTCTAACCTCGATCCCTCGATAATTTATTTTCGATCGTTTGATCGATGAGCTCGAGAAGCTTGTGTGTCAAACACAAAAGAACGAAGAAAATTCATTTAAAATAAATTGAAAATTAAATTTGAAATAATTAATATTAAAAAAAAAATAATATTATACATACTATTTTATTTTAAATTTTTTAATTGGAAATTAAATGTAATTTTTTATACTATATATATATATATATATATGTATTAAATTAGTGCATAGTAAAAAGAATAAAGAAATAATCAAATTGATAATTCATAATTAATATGATGAATTAATGGAAAATGTAATTTACATATTCGAATAGAAGAAATAATTAATATTAATGTTCCAATTAAAACGTGAGTACCATGAAATCCTGTAGATAAAAAGAAAAGAAAATTGATCTATAAATTCTATCATTTATACAAANGTGTTCTCCTCCCCATTCGATCTTTCTTTCTTTCTTTCTTTCCTTTGCATTGTTGTTCTTTTCTTCGTTATTTTTTTTTTTTTCTGTGTGTAGAATATTAATGTACGAAATATCGCGCAAGCTGTCGTTGGTCTAGCAAATTTGGAAACGATCACGAACTGATCGATCTGTGTAACACGGTTTGACAGAAGGAATTCTAGTTTTATGAAATATCGAGTCAGTTATGAAATTTTGCTCGTTGGAATCTTACTTTCGTCGAAGTGTAACATTTATATTTGTTATATCGATTAATTAATTAATTAATTAATGTCCTTCTATTCTATTCTATTCTACATAGTGTAAACAGCTCGCTTTTAGACAGTCAATTTCTCACAGGTAGACGTTCGAAACATCAACGTATTATGGATTATTCATTGGTCTTGATTCGTTTGTTAAAATTACCTCTCTTTCTCTCTCTCTCTCTCTCTTTTTCTCTCGAATGAGACTCGCTTTGAGAAATTCTGAATGTGTCTCGTGAACAATAAGAGTTCAAGTATGTCGATCACTATTCAGTTGCTAAAGCTCACTGCTCGCTATTAGTCCTATCGACGTGGTAATTAATTAGGGTAGGCCTGCGTCAAGTACACGCGTATTATTAAAAAAAAAAAAAAATGATAACACACGGTTGAATCGATTTATCAAACACTTGTTCTAACTTTTCAAATCTTCTGCAAGGTTGCGCTGTATAATTAAATATATATTCGTTTGGCGAACAGAAAGAAAGAACAGCGCGTTGAAACTTCTCTCTCTCTCTCTCTCTCTCTCTCATTTTCGTTGAAAAAAATTAGCTAGATAAATAGAGAGTCCGGTTTGCAAGACACTGAATCGGATTAGAGAGCAGAGACGGTAAATCTCGCAGTTCGAGTTGTTGTCAGCTGCGACGAAACGAATTTACCCTTTTTATCCGAGGCTCATTCAAGCTAAAACTTCATCAGGCTTCATTGTCTCCTTAATCGTATCCGACTTTTTTTTTTATGACAACGTCGGTATACATATATATATGTATTACATATAATTGCTCGATTATATATATATATTTTTTTTTTGGTAAGGAAGACTGGAAGGAATAATGGACGTAAAAAGAAGAGAAAAGAATATCCACATATTCACCTGTTGCATTTTCTCCGCTGGGCCGGATACGCGCGTCGTACCGTCCTGGTCCAAGAATGTCGTCCAACACTTCCTTCTCCTTCTCCCTGTAATTCACCTTTGCCCGCGTACATCTGCAATCACACGGGAGAGAACGATGCACGAATAATTATTTCTTTATTGCCATTTATTTTTCATTTTATTTCATTATATATTTCATTTCTCTTATTATTATTATTTCACATTTTACTTTATCATGTACTGTTATATTCGTTCCTCGACTTGAACGAATATAATCTTTTTCTCCCTTCTGTTTAAATAATTTCGATGGATCATAAAGTCATAATTTTTGTGAAAAATTCAAGTTCAACCTTGAGTGAAATACATTTTTATTCTACAAGGTAGAGTTCTATTCTATGTGATATTTAATAACGATTATAAATTGGCCATTTTGATTTCAACTCCAATGGTACTTTTTACTCGACTCTTGATATATTAAATGCATTTGAAGTTATAATCTCATTCTTAAAAGAAAACTGTGTGAAAAACTCGCAGAATGTTAGCAACGAAATTTATTTGGCCATTTTGATCTCAGTTTTAGTAATTCCAATGGTACTTTTTACTCGACCTTCGATATATCAAATGCATTTGAAGTGATAACCTCGTTCTCAAAAGAAAACTGTGTGAAAAACTCGCAAAATGTTAGCAACGAAATTTGGCCATTTTGATTTCAGTTTAGTAGTTCCAATGGTACTTTTTACTTGACTCTTGATATATTAAATGCATTTGAAGTTATAATCTCATTCTCAAAAGAAAACTGTGTGAAAAACTCGCAAAATGTTAGCAACGAAATTTATTTGGCCATTTTGATTTCAGTTTTAGTTGTTCCAATGATACTCAACCCTCGATATATCAAATGCCTTTAAAATGATAATCTCATTCTTAAAAGAAAACTATATGAAAAACTCGCAATATTTATGCGTGAACGGTGGAGATTTCGTGAGATAGGTACATTCCTTCGACATACTTGCAATTAATTAGCGGGACATTTATGATTGCAACTTTGAACAATTATTCGAGAAACGTACCTTGATGGATGTAGCAAGACTGTTAGTAACACCAACAACTTCAATACTCCAGGCCACATTGCGGCAGCCTGCAATGCAAAAATAAACGACATTAGTCTAATGCTAGAAGAAGATCGATCTCGCGTTAATGGCTATGTGAAACACTGTTATCATTTTCCTCGTGGGCCAATTATCGAACGATTCTGGGAACGGGTTTCTTTGGAATAGAGTTATTAATAATTCGATTTAATTCCTGAAGCCTGTTTCTGACTTCTCTCTGGCTTCGTTCGAAATTTCCGCGTGTATTTGGAGTGAAAATTGATCGTTCAATTCCTGAAAAATTGAACTTGACGAATATATTTTGATACCCAAATTCTAGGAAATCTCTTTAAACTGATTTCCGAATAAACTCGAGGGTCTGTTTCACTCAACGATTGATAGTAATTGAATATAATGATATGTTTCTGTAAAACAACCACAATAACCATAGAAATACAATGTTATCAATTTCAAATTTATTAATTTTTTTTTTTTAATATTTAATATGTACAAACTGTAGTAAATAAATATGATGATAATTGCAGCATAACATTATGACATTATCGATTCAAATATTTCTACAAAGCAATTGCAATTTGTTAGAGAATTATCTGTAAATATCTAATATACTGTTTTTATATCTATGAAATAAATAAGCTGTGTATGAAAATGGTAGTTTGGATCATTTTCATAGCGTTAAAAATCGAATAATGAAGTTCGAAGGGAACTTCGAGGAAGCTGTTAGGAATTAGTCCTAACATCGTCCGTTGTACGAGTTATACACTTTGACCAGAAACCAATGAAGAAGACTATGAGGACAAGTAGAAACCACAAGTAGAAACAGTTCATTGCAGTCGAACACAAGCCAGTGATATTGTGATATTTTCACATCTACAAAAAGTTCCAGAGGAAGTCTTGTCTCGTTCAAATAAACAGTTGTCTGTGAAACTGTGATATAAAGTATAATTTCTAATTATACCCTTAGACTGAAATGGAACAGTAGCGTGATTCTAGCTCCAGTAGAACAACTGAAATCGAACCGACGATTTTTTTCACGGAAAAATGAAAGCCAGTTCGCGCTGGAATTTTTTTCTCTGTTTGAAGCAATGCCAAATTGCACGACGTGCACACACACACGCACGATAAACGATAAACGGTGATAAATGACGAGTGACGAGAAATTACGACGCTTACGTTGCAAGCTTTTAAACAAAGATTGGATCGGAAAATATCGTAGATGTCGGAGAATTTGATATCGTTGCGCTGCACGCGACTAACTGCGTACGAAACTAACTGCGTTAACTCGGCGTTTTTTTCACGATCCTGTGAAAAAGAGAAAAAAAGAGAAACTGGAGAAAATGTTTCCCGGCGGAAACGCGATCGAAACGTTTAACGTTTCGTTAATTGCGACTCGTAAATATCCCTTGCGAGAAGGACGTTTTGGAGAGCAATTGAAACGCAGGAATCAGATTTCTCGTTGAATCACACGCGAAATGCGAAGGGAACTGTTTCTATTTGCAACACAGCACGTGTGAAACCGAGATCTGAATGCTGATTTGAACGCGATAAGATTTAATTTGCGAGCGTTAACCTAAAAAAAAAAAAAGAAAAAAAGGACTGAGTCTTCGCGAATTCTGTCTTTTTTTATTTCTATCTCATAAAATGGAGAACTGTATTGAGATTAAAAAAAAAGAAATTACAATTACACGAACTTTCGTTCGTACAATTTTCCGGTGGATCATTAAAATTTTTAAAAACACACTATCGAACGTGTAATAAAATTTCTAACTAAAAGTCGTGATTAATTACATAATAGATTTGAACTGAACTTACTAAATTATAGCTTTCACGAAATTTATATGATAATTAATCACTGGTCGTTTTCGGCCATTTTGGTGACTTCAGCGTTCAAAGCTGTTCGTTGAAAAACTGAAAAACCTGCGATATTCCAGGTTACAGTCAGTCAGTTCGCGATTGAAACGAAAAACGATGAAATATTGCCGCTGATGAAATAGCGGAGAATCAGTTGAAAAGACTGGAGAGAGAAAACTGAATGTTCGAAGAAGAATCGGATCACGAGTCTGACATCGCGCGGACCTGTTCTACTCGCTGGGCGTGCGTTTGGCCGCTCACTGACCTACACTACTGCGTACTGTCGGTGACCAATGCATCCGAGCCCGCTTTGTTTTTCAGCACCTCGCGCGCCCCTTTCTCGATGTTTTTCCACGATGTGTGTTGCTCGGGCACGCGTGAAATCGCGCGAGAAGGGTGTCGATTTATTGGCCGAGAATTAAAATTGAAAACAAAAAGGCGAACGATCGAGAAAAGGACGCTTTCCCTCCGCTTTCTCACGACGATCGAAATAATTCGCTTTCTAAAAGGGAAGATAAGCAAGACTCCTTGAATGAGAATCGAAGTTAATTGCTTCGGCCGAGTGTGAAGCGACAAAAGCAGAGATAAATTATCCGGCTTCTAATTAATTAATCCCGGCAAAATCGGTTGATATATCTCCGCTGTAAAATATCGCGGCGGGGAAATATTCCTCCCCGGCAATGGAGAAGAATAAATGAAACGGGTCGATTGAATAATACGATGTATCGCGCTCGTTCCATTTAATTACGCAAATCGCGCGAGAAGTTAAGAGAGAGTTGAAAGCGGCAACAGGATACGCGAAAGGCAAATGATTGCTGCGAACGTTACGTGCCGTACGAATTAGGTCAGCATCGGGCGTATGTCTATGTACACATGCATACATACAGACTAAAATATATATGCATGCTACGTGTGTGTGTTATATTATATATATATATATATATATATATACACATGTATGTATATATACGTATACGCGAAACATGTTTGCATTCCTGTTTCTCGAGAGTGCTCAGGCAACAATTCCTTTTTACCGAAACGAATCCTCGATACGCGGATATATACGTGTTTTTAAGTAATTGCTTCCTCCCCCTCCTCCTCGTCACCCGTTGTTAAACGCTCCTCCGTCTGGCGTTAATTTTAATCAGGTAAAATACGCTCGACTTGTCCCCGAAGCGGAACACATTTCATCTCTGCAGCTGCCGAGCATCGTAATAGCAAACGAATAGGGAGCGAGTGAGCAAGGTGAAAGAAAGAAAGAAAAAAAAAAGAAAAGGAGAAAGAAAATTTCGGAGAAAAATCTCATTTCATTTCATTCGTGAGATTCTTTTTCTCCGGATATAGAAAGTGGCTTCCGTCTTCCTATTTCCTCGTCGTTTCCTTGTTTCTCGGTTTCACGCGTCTTTTCAAGTCGCACGTTAACAGCCAGGGATGAAACGTGTAACGAGGCATCCTCTGTGACGCCACCAAGAGACAGAGCGGCAGAGATAGGGGGAGGAGGGGGAGGGGGAGGGGGAGGGAAAGAGGGAAGGAAGGATGGGAAGAAGGGAGGAGGAGGTAGAGAGAGAAAGAGACAAATAGAGAGAGAGAGAGAGAGAGAGATAGAAAGAGCGTAGAATGACGAGTTGGTCACATTAATCCGCGATAACAAAACAGGGTCTTTCTGCAACAGCAACTAGATAGATAAGCAACTCTCACGTAGAAGTCGAGGGATCCATATCTGTGTTACGCACGATCCCCACCACCAGCCTTATCTCGTTTCTCGCTGTTTCATCCTAACGCTCTTCGTATTTCCCCCCTTCGTTTTCCTTGCCAATCTTTCTGTTGACCTATACCACTGCCACGATTGGCCAGCAGTCCAGGTCAAAGCAGTCTCTCTCTCTCTCTCTCTCTCTCTCTCTCTACTCGTTGACTTTCCTCCAACAAGCTTTTGCTACTTATTGTCTGTCTAGTTAGGCTTCCACGAGAAAAAAGAAGAAGAAAAGAGACGATCGGAACATGAGGGAAAATCTCGACGGTTTGGGAGCCGCAGACGCGACTGATCTGCGACTGGTCTTGCGACAGACGAACGCGGAGGTAGAGGGCAATCAGCGAGATTAATATGGGAAGGAAGACGCGGTTGAAAAGAGGACTGTTTGGATCGTTTGATCGGTGGGTGGTGGCCCCCGAATCGTTTTGCCGCACACAACACTCTCTCTATCGGGGGGGGGGGGGGGTAGGGAGGGGGCAGGGGGACTTTCGAAAGTTCTCGTTGCCCTATCTCGTTAACCTTAAGGATCGAAACGAGGCGTTTGTTTGCGGGAGGAAGCGGATGAGACGTTAGTTACCTGGAGAAGCTGATAATCCTAGGCAATGTGGCTTCCGTGATGCAGTGATACTGGCATGGCGCTCTCCGGTGCGACACTGGAACTCTACTCGACTCGTGAAGTGTCCTACCTCTGAAGGTTCGTCTCCTGGACTGCCACCGTTCAGAAACCTACATACACTCACACCTACTACCTGGTTGCTGGCACGCTATTGATCCTGGCCCAGACACCCGTCGACCCACGCAGACGCTTAGCGTTGCCGCGTCGCTTTAGCAACATGACGTCATTCGGACTCCCCCAAACCCCCTACCGCAACGGAGCTAGTGTGCATCGTCCTTTTCTTCCTTCGTTTCGCACAGGTACCATCGCCAGCGCTGCTAATTCTCGCCTAACGCCGTCCCTCCGCGTCCACCCTCCCTCTCTCTCTCCCTCTCTCTTTGCTTTCAAGCAGATCGCGATTTTCAGCGTGACCACATCCACCGAGCATATTCACGCGTGCCAGGCAAATCGCGTAACGACTGTTGCCCAAGTTTTCGTGTTCTCTCAGTCTCTCAGTCTTTGAATGTTTTCCAACCGTCTGGCACGTCACCGGACGAGACTTAAGATTTCGCCTTCGTTCCATCAATATCGAAATAATGTCGGCATAATCCCCGAAAACGATATTAAGTTCATATCGATTATTGATTATCACGATCAATGGAACCATTCCATCTGTCCGAGCCACTAAAAAGTCACTCGCCCCCTTATTATTATATGTCGTAGCCTTTGTTAACACGGATAGAATAACGAATGGCCGAAACAAGTATATATTATCGAAACGTAGGAAAACAATATGAAATTTTGAACCGATTTTGAAAGCGAAGGCTACTTTATTTACTAATGTAGAAATTAAATGTTAATAATGTTTAACAGCAATCTAACGAAGACGTACACACAGAGAGAAAACAATTTGTCTTTGACCTTTTATAGATTCTTTTTTAAATTTACTTTATTAGTTTCGTAATTACAATTGCTACAATTACTTATAGTACACGGGTTCAATTGTTGACTTATATATCAAACCGGGATATCTGAATTGTAATAATCCGCTAATGAAAAGTATTCCTTTGAATATAAATTGGTAGAATTATATATAATTAATTTTTAATGAAAAGATGAGATAAATGCTTTAGAAATAACTCTTCAATTCAGATCTCCTATGTTGTTCTTCAGTCTGGTTTGACTCTGGATTACTAAATCGCTGTCGGTTTGCGAAACGATTCCTAAACCTTTTGTCATCCTTCACTTTTCTATTAACCATTGTCATGGGTCTCAATAGAAATTCTTCCAGGGTATACTTTGGCAAATAAAAATTATACATTAACGACAAATATAGTTACAGGTTATTGAAAAATTTCTAAACTTACAGCTGCTTGAACAATATCCTGTTTCTTTGCTTGATTTATTAATCCCAGTAATTGTCTGGTTTCTTCCGTATCGACTTCTTTTATTTTTTCTTCTAATTCACATAACTGTAACATTGATATAAAAAAATCAGTTCGTACAAATACCAATATCAAGTTGAATTAAATTTACACGTTTAAATTTAAACTTTAATTTTACATACCACATCTGCAAAAAAGAGATGTGGTCTAAAAACACCAACTTCTTGTTCTAACGCATATTTCATAATAGGGATTATTTGTACGTATCTTTCCAAATAAGTATAAGCCATCATTTTAAGACCTCTGACACTCATAATTCTATCTATTCTTACTGTACTTAATATGTCCAAAGCTATTTCAGGTTTTTTATGTTTCAATGCTAGCATTGATATTAATGTATAACATCTTACTGAAGGTGGTACTTTATCAAACTGTTGTTTCCAATGGTCTAATGCATATTCTAATGACTCTGGGGTATTCTACGTAAAAATACATACATGAAACGTTAATCAAGAATTATTAATGCATAGAATTATTAATCAAATTATTAATGCATAGAATTATTAATTGAGAATTACTATTACCTCCTTCAAACACGCAGCATAAATTAATACACTGGAACTACCAATAAATTCTATGCCCTTTCTTTCCAAAACTTGATCGTATACTTCTCGCATTTGCGCAAACATATCATTTTTATAGAACAAACACATTAAAACACGGAAGGACGTGTGATAATCAAAACTGCCTTTCAAACATTCATTTTGAATTGCATTTAAAGCGTACTGCGGTTGATTCAAATAATAAAACATTCTCATTATGACTGGCCCAAACACGTATCTACCATATTTCTTTTCTTCAGCATTCTGTACATATTTCTCTACCATGGAATTTACTAAATTCATTTCACTTTCTTCGGCTTGTGCCAAATGTATCATTGCTTTTAAATCTTCTGTATATATTATCCCTTTCTCGTCCTCACAAATTTCCTTCATTTTCTCACGAAACGCATTTTCTATTGTCATAAACTGACTGCGGAACGTAAATCTTGAATTCTCGTACAACGTTATACCCAAGTCTCGTTCCGTGTAAAGATGCCGAATTCCAACTATAAAAAAATCAAAAAATAAACGTAAAGTCAGAAATTCAGAACTTCAGAAGCTTTGAGGAATCAATGCTTGAAACAATTTTAATTTTCATAAATTAATTTTCACGACGCGGTAATTTTCCAACTTACTATTACGACTTAAATTTATATAGTACAGATTTAGGTTAGGAATATTACATACCATTTATAAAGTTATATTTAAATAACAAGTTGTTTGTCAGAGAAGCATTTAATTTATAGAGTCCCCTTATGCTGGCCGCCATCGTTTAACAAACAAACAAATGTTTTATAACAAATGTATATCTTCGAGATAATCAATTTTTCAACAATCCCCTCACCGTGCAAAATGCGAACGTGAAAAAACGATATTCTCTACGGACGGAAGTGATAACAGTGAAAACCACGTGGTTTCCAAATTTATGGACAACTATGATCAATGATACAATTAAAATATTGTCGATACTCCGTCGTAATGATTACATTAGTCTTTTGCACAATGTAAAAATAATTGTGCTTGTTTTTATATTGTTTCCGTGAAATGAAATTAAACTCACAAGTAAATGAAATATTTTAGGGGAAAACAACTAATCACACTTACAATACGTACAGTACGTAATTTGTTTTAAAATATATATCTTTACAAGATACAAAATAACTCTTAAATTAAATTAAAAAGCAATTTGATTCTAATTACCCCATTATTTATTTAACATTATGTTAAGCATATTAACTTTTTACATAACACATTACCTAATAGTATCTAACAAGATATCTAAAGATACATATGTATATAAAAACATATATATAACTAACCCTTAATCTTTTTTTTTTTTTGATATTTCTAAATCAAATCAAAGTAAAAATATCATGCTTTCTTAATTGAAAACTTATAGCTTTTTAAAATGAGGAATAACACTTTCTTTTCTATTTTATTTAATTTTATTAACAATTATTCTGCGTTGTTCTTTTCATAATACTAATCTGAAGAATAAATTGTAATTTATTTATTCAATTCTTATTATTACTTTATAATATATTATATCACACATTACTACATCACTTAATACTTCTATGCTTAAAATTATCTGTCAGTTATTTGTATTTGTTAAATGTTTTACATTCATTACAGTTCCATTACATCATCTCTAGATGTACGTCAATTTAAATATCTTGGTTACTAATCCTTTTTCAGATTACTTAATTAAAAAATTATCTGTCAGTTATTTGTATTTGTTAAATGTTTTACATTCATTACAGTTCCATTACATCATCTCTAGATGTACGTCAATTTAAATATCTTGGTTACTAATCCTTTTTCAGATTACTTAATTAAACGAATATCATTTGTTCCAAATCTATATAATTTAATGAAACTTACAATAGACGAATAATGCAGGTTTCAATGCTATTGGAATAATTTAATTAACTGAATTAACAGAAGAGAAGCAAAAAATTTTGCAATAGAATATCATTTGTTCCAAATCTATATAATTTAATGAAACTTACAATAGACGAATAATGCAGGTTTCAATGCTATTGGAATAATTTAATTAACTGAATTAACAGAAGAGAAGCAAAAAATTTTGCAATAAGCAATTTAGCATACAAATAGCAAAGGAAAGAAATTTATTACTTTAATGTATTCTCAGATATACGCAGTTGTTTGTCACTTTTTCTCTTTAATTGATACTTATTTGAAAGAACAACATTACGCAATGTGGAGTGAAGAAATCTTTTATTAATAGATTCTTTTGGTTTTATCCATCCGCTAGGACCCATTATTTCTGCCCTTTTTGCTCCAAGCTTTGCTTCTTCTAATAATGCCTCAACTGCAAGTCTAAAAATAAAATTACGTTATCTAAATTATTTACTGGGCAATAATAAATAATTTTAAAAATTACGGGTGAATATTAATTAATTTTGTACGAGGTTTAATGTTAGTTTACGATTTGGAAAATATCGTATTATCTCTATCAAATGTATATGTAAACTTGAAGTTAACCTTCATATTTCAATTCCTTCATTTGATACATAAATCTACAACGATTTAATATTCGTATATTCAGGTATAAACTGAGGTATAAACTCACTTGTTTAATGTTTCATCGTCCATTTTAATAGTATTTAACAATTCTTTTTACTCTCCCACTTAAAACATGAAACTTTTTCATTAACTTATGTTCCTTATAAGTCGAATGAAATTATTTCTCAATGATAAATTAATGATAGATTTTGTATAATTTTTTGCTGTATATGAAATAAATAAATAGTTATCATGTAAATTACTTATATCAAAAATGAAATGTTACGTTTTACATACTTTCGTACTGACATAAACACGGATATGCATGTAAATTAAGGTTATGTTTATGCCAAGTTATGTACGATTACGAACATCCATATTTATCTATTTCTACTTGTGATATTTAATTTGCAATTTTTTCATAATCAAGGAGATACTAGCTATAATTTCAAGAATATAATTTAATAATATTAATAATTTATTTTTCAGCATATTTTTTAATACAATTTCTAAATTTTATATGTAAATAATCCTAAAATTGCTTGTAATTCTATTGAATATATATTACTCTTTTAGTGTATAAAGTAAAATTTGTAGAAAAATTGATTTATTTAATCATTTAATAATTTACATCTAATTTTATTTTAGGACAATGGAAGATCCTGAATTGATTGCACTAAATAAATTAAAAGATGACCTTATTGCAAAAGCATATAGTTTGATTGAGAAATTACAAAAGCAGGATAGTCAGGAACAAGTTGTTACATTAAAGT
>NIPQ01090032.1:8611-21111 GCA_002806875.1 Lepidotrigona ventralis hoosana
TTTGGTAGAAAGTGTTTTTTGGCCCCCCCCCCCTATATATGTAAAACTCGAAACGTGCATCGAGTCGTGTTTCGATTCCTTCTCCTCGATATTGCTCGTTGGTGAATAATGTGCTCGAGATACGCAAGTACTTACGTATAGTGCTTTCAGCTTTTTCAGAAAACCACTTCGAAATGCTAGATACTCACAGTATTTTGTCGCAGGGAGTGTTTCCGAGGAGATAAGGGGACCACAGACCGGCGCTTCCGTCGCCAGTGGTTGCTGGCGAAAATTCATCCGAAACTACGTGCACCTCGAATTGTGGAAAATTGGTTTTCACCGCCAATGCACTTGTCATGCCGATCACACCGGCGCCCACTACCGTCACACGCATATTTCGGCGATAGAACCCAGCTATGTGTTGCGGATTTCCGCGGGAAATCTTGAAACGCAATTACTCCGCGAGAGCTCCGTTTCGGCAGCGGCGTTTATCGAAAATGAAAATACGACTTCGTTATTGGAACGATAACCCTATCGACGTTAAAGTTATCGTACTCGTCACTGCTCTCGATTTTTAAAAACGATTTATCGAGCGTGGATAAATGACAAAACAAATCAATCGACTGGCTATCAATTTGATTAATCCAACAACTGCAAGTTTTCTTCAGACAACGCGAATGTGAATTAACGATAGCTGACTGCTGATCGATCGATTGAAATCGATTGACTGATTGATTTCTTTCGGATCGAAGATCGCAGTGAACTTACGATACCACATATTGCTAGCATAATGCCTCTGTATTGCCCGGCAATATTATGCCAGAATATGGGAATCGCGAAAGTCAGCGGTGAGAATCAGATTCTGAGAAACTGGAGGAAGTCGATGACAATTACCAAAGTGTCCAAGTCCAAGCGATGCTCGTTTCGCGGCGCACCAACGATAAACGGAGCATAATACTTTAAATTTCCCGTCTCAAAGGTCTTATACTCTGCTTACCGATAGTACGACACACGATTTCCTTTTCCTTATTTCTTTCTTTTTTTTTTTTTCTTTCTTTTTTTTCACAGATGCAACATTTCCTTCGAGGTGATCCTCGAGGAAGGATCGCGAAGGGCTGATCGAACGTAAAACGAAATTTTTTTGAAGCGGTCGTTTTGACGCGCGATCTATCGACTGAAGCTTGCACACAGTATACATATTTACCTTCCACGGGACGGCTGACCGAGGTGCTCGATGACAGTTCGCGATACCGTGGTATTTGTTTACAACGCATACGAATATGCTAGACATAACAGAGCCCGGAAATGCGATAAAGGGTAAACGTCAGGACAGAACTCTGTGTTCCTCGTTGTATTTTTCTACCATCGTACGAGTTTAATAGTACAATTAGGGAGATGAAAATCAAGTCGAAGAAAAATCTCTTCCCCAAGTGACTGGTCTTCTTCAATGGTCTTTTTCAATGTGTCCTCCATCGAGTTATCTCGTCAGAGATTGACGAAACACGCGCAGATAAAATTTCAACTTAACAATTGAACTATAATAAATATCGAGTTGCGAAATCGATCGCGATCCTAATCTCTTCCCCAAGTGACTGGTCTTCTTCAATGGTCTTTTTCAATGTGTCCTCCATCGAGTTACCTCGTAACTCAAGGGTAAACGTCAGGACAGAACTCTGTGTTCCTCGTTGCTTTACTCATATATTTTTCTACCATCGTACGAGTTTAATAGTACAATTAGGGAGATGAAAATCAAGTCGAAGAAAAATCTCTTCCCCAAGTGACTGGTCTTCTTCAATGGTCTTTTTCAATGTGTCCTCCATCGAGTTATCTCGTCAGAGATTGACGAAACACGCGCAGATAAAATTTCAACTTAACAATTGAACTATAATAAATATCGAGTTGCGAAATCGATCGCGATCCTAATCTCTTCCCCAAGTGACTGGTCTTCTTCAATGGTCTTTTTCAATGTATCCTCCATCAAGTTACCTCGTAACTCAAGGGTAAACGTCAGGACAGAACTCTGTGTTCCTCGTTGCTTTACTCATATATTTTTCTACCATCGTACGAGTTTAATAGTACAATTAGGGAGATGAAAATCAAGTCGAAGAAAAATCTCTTCCCCAAGTGACTGGTCTTCTTCAATGGTCTTTTTCAATGTGTCCTCCATTAAGTTACCTCGTCAGAGATTGACGAAACACGCGCAGATAAAATTTCAACTTAACAATTGAACTATAATAAATATCGAGTTGCGAAATCGATCGCGATCCTAATCTCTTCCCCAAGTGACTGGTCTTCTTCAATGGTCTTTTTCAATGTGTCCTCCATCGAGTTACCTCGTCAGAGATTTATGACGAAACACGCGCAGATAAAATTTCAACTTAACAGTTGAACTATAATAAATATCGAATATAATAAATATGTAAAATATGTAAAATTTAATATAATAAATATGAACTATTTATATATAATAAATAGTAAACTAATTTACTATTTATTATATATAATATTTATTTATTATAAATAATAAACTATTTAATATAATAAATATGAAATAATAAAATATATAAGAGAGACAACGTGCTCGATTGAACGTGGCGAACTATTAGAATACGTATTTTATCGCGAAACACCTGACTCGTTCCTCGAGATGGTCGCCAGGGTGGCCAAGGATCTTTCTCGACTACTTTCGCGATGCGTTCGATGGGTCTCGGATAACGGACACCTAAGCGTCTCTGTTATCCGAGAAGATTATCGACACAGTGCATTGATATTACATCGTATTCTACGTGCCAATACTCGCTCGAAGCTTAAAAATAACTTGTAATTTGTCCACTGATTTGATCTTTGTGAGTAAAATAAAAAAGTAATGAGACATTACAACGCGCCGATAAGTAGAAAATGATTTATTTGAAGGCAATTTAAAGGCGTATTATCGTGAAATTATTTGAGATTAAATTAATCGTTTGTGAAATGGAATGTTTGATAGAAAGAGGAGAACGAGTAATTTACGATGTATAAAACGTTGATATATTGTAATTCACATTATATTCAAAACTTGTTAACTTTTATAATCGTACGTATGAAATGTTCCATTAAAACGAAGCGTGTCTATTTTTCATAAATAAGCAGGTTACATGATAATTCTGCTATTTCAAATTATAAATAAATCCGTGAAAATCATACGCATCACGCATCTACTTATGCTCGCATGTAAAATATACATTTCTTCACACTCGTGTACAGAATTTTATAATATACAATCTATTCGAATGAGTAATATCATGGTAAAAAGATGTCATGAAAAAAGTTTCCGAAAACTCAACATGATTTAAATTTTATTTCAAATCAACTGATTTATCGAAGTAAATCGTGCAAGCACGAGTTCCAATTTTTTAAAAAATTTTATTCATCTCTCGCAAATTTAATTTGGAAAATGAAACAAAAATCGTTGGTATCTACAATTTCGCGACAACAAATTAGATTTATGCCTATATGTAACAACGTCAAACATTTTATAAATTATTGTGAATTAGCATATAGAAATATACAACACTGGTGTTTCCTCTTTGTATATATAAATTTCTCGGAAAATAATGTCAAATCTTTCGTCGCCTCTATTACAGTAATAATATAAAAACATAGAATATAAAATTTTTTAAAAAATGTACACAACTATACAAAATTGATTTATGTTGGACGATTTTCATAATATCTTATTAAACCTTACACGTTACAGTCTATTTACTTGCTAATCAATATTATTTTTATGGATAGAATATAATATATTAGTAGTTAGATTAATAACAATTTTGATTAAAATAAAAATAGATTTTAAAAGGCGAACTATAATATCTTAAATTTGATATATTTGCATATATAATAATAAAAAAAATTTAAATGTTTTATGAATGCAAAAAACGAAAGTTCTTTAAAAACTGAATATGCTATATGCTGCTTTAAAACTGGTACAAGAATCTTTTCTATAGACAAAATATTTATCACAGATAGAGTTATCAGTTAAAATCGCAATAAAATAATTAGATGAGATTTGACATCTTTGTTTGATTTAATCGATATTACGTATTGCTAAATAATCTCTTGACAATATCAAATTAATTATTGTTAGAAGTAAGAAGTGTAAAGGAGATCACGCAATAATTTTTATTGCGATTTTGCCATGTTTTAAATATAAAATTTCTAAATAACTTATACCTGATATAAACTTATTATATAAAGATTATATAAATCAATTTGTGTGATGTATTTTACTAAAGTAACTTAATCATATGATTATTAGATAATCTGCTACCTCATCATTTGTCTAAATTTATCCAATTCAAAGATACTTTCTGATAATCTGTAAAATTAAAAAATAATTATATTTTCTGATAATAATTTATTATTATTATGTACTCTACCTTAAAAATTATGTTTAAATTTAAAGAGCAATTAGTCTGCTTACCTTCCAAAAGCATTTATCAGTGCAACAATTTCACTTCTTTCTAAAAAGAATTTCTTCCTATTGAAGTTATGTAATGTTGATTCCCATTTATCGAATTTTCCTGAGAATAGAATTTTCAGTGCTGTACCCAAACCATGCGTTTGAAGTTTCCCCCAAAGTTTACATTTATCGCATCCCACGCAATCCATAATACGAGATATATTTCTAAAATGCTGTCTAAATTGTTCTTTCAATAACTGAGCTTCAGCTCCACCAGTAAACATAACGCTTTCATTAAAATGATCAGAAAACGACCTAAAATACATCCGTCTTGAGTCTTTGATGCATCAGATTTGTCAGTTATACGTTGATGAAATTAATTAATTAAATATGAAACTTACTTAACAACATTTAAAATATCATTTATCGCCAAACGGGTATCTTTATCTTGTATTTTATTACCAGTATAATATTCTTCTCTTTCTAAATATGGCGCAGCTTTTGCCAAAGCTCTTAATTCAAGCAGATAAGTAAAATATAAATTTTTTAGCCAATTTGGGCCTTCACCTCCTGTTCCCTCTGGTGAAAATCTCATTTCAAACTCTTGTAAATTAGGGCCCCATTGACCACCGGGTACTATCTCTAAATTATCTTTCTGTGATAACAAATATTTTGAACATAAATGAATGTTAATGCTAGCATGAAGACCTGATATAACACGATAAAACACTCTTTTCTCCAAGCACATGCCTGCAAGTAATAATATATTACAATGAAATCAATGTACAGATCAAAATGTTTGATTATTGTCGGATTAAAATTATTTACCATTTATTTTTGAAGATTGAATAAAATTATGTGGCGAATTTTCAGGTCTGAAATCAAATAGATATACAAAATGCAAGAATTTTTTATATCCATTTCAAAAATTTTTACCTAAAACAATTTTCCTTATAGATACTGCGCCATATCCTATGTGCGCTAGGTCCTTTATAACCTGTGTATCTTTCAGGATTTAGCAAAAGATCCACATATTCTCCAGGGCTAGACTCTTTCACGCAAAAATTATCTTGAGCATCGTCGTACTGTTGCCATAACTCAAAATCTTTATAGTTTTCTGAACTGAACAAAATAATATCGAAATAAATTTTAAATACATACACTAGGTTCACAAATGATTCTATTTATGCACATGTGAAGAAATATTATTACTTGCCTAATTGTTGTGTTGAGATAACCAAGTTCTCTATTGTGATCTTTAGCACTATGTAAACAATCGTTATATTGCATCGATGCTTTATATTTATCCACGGGACTTTCAGTAAAATGAATGTTCCTTAACGTGTCCCCTTTTAAACCATCTGGAATGTCTTCCTACAATTATAAAAATATATCAGTATGTGCAAATTTCAACAATTTGTACAAAATAAAGTTTGCATATCGATTGAACGTATCAAGTCACTTACTTCTTGACAAGGTTGCACATGACAATATCTTATAGCACATTTGCTATCATCGGTCCAAAAGGGGCATTCTTGTTTTAGGTTTACTTTATAAAAACGAAAATAATCCCTGACTAAAAGGCTCTGAAGCCTTGGATAAACTTTCATATTATTAAAGTAATCCACCGTATCTACGCTGCAGCTGCAGTCATCGATTGATCCCTTCAACTAGATTTTTTTTAAAATTTAATGCAACTTAATCTTACTTAAGATAACCATATTAAATAAGTATATATGTACAAAAATATATTTTTAAAAAAATGACAGATTTGATATCGTAGGTTATGTTCATTTTTTTTTATGAAAAAATTTGAATAACGAGAAAACAACGAAAATAATAATACCTTACAAAAGCATTGGTCATTCCTCTCACTGTTCGTCCCGAAATAATTAGAATGTACGATAGAAGGTAAAAACACCGTAAGCAGAATCAATATTCTAAACATATTTTCACTGAGTTTGCTCGTCATAACTAAATTCACTGGTATATACCTCTCGTATTGATAAATTATTATCGCGCTACACCGCGATACTAATACTGGTGGTGTTTCCACTTTTTATAACATCGACTAGACTACGTGCTGCCAGAAACGTGCGTAAATTGCCCTGTCAAAAGTAAACTTTATTGACGCTTTCATTGTATTGTCCATCCATCCACCGATTAGTTATCTTCCGCAGGATATACAGAAATTCACTTCTATTTATGCAAGTGTTATATTTTTCGATATCTATCATACATGTTCGAATGAAATTGAAACGTAATGATTTTATCAAACAGCTGGAATATTTATTCCATTTACGACAGAGACAGTACGTGTAATCTCACGTACGTGACAGCAATCACGTATCTTTCTTACACTCTTTCAGCTAGTAATATTGCAATAATTTAACCATTTATTGTACACGTACGTTATATAATAATTGTAAAAATAAAATGAGAAACATTGAATTGAAGAAACGTTGACGTACAGTGTACGTAAATAAATTTTGCACTAACACGTTCAAATGAAAATGTTTGTAGATTTTTAAATTTTTAAATTTTATCACTATGATTGCATAATAATAATAATGAATATGTATACCTGATTTAAAAATGCTCGACTTACATCCAAACGCGGAATAACGTTAACAGAACTTCATTTCTACGAATATATATTATTATATGTACACATATGTAAAATACTGTTTCCTCCACTCTTCTCAGCCAATTACATCCAAATTTAATTCCACGTGTGCTTAGAACATTTGTTACATTGAGTCTAAATATCAAACATTATTTCTGTTATTACATCATTCTTTTTTTTTATAAGACATTCGATATAATTATTACTTGGAAGATATTTGCCTTTTATCGAAAATATTTTTCAATAAAGAAATCGAAGATTTTATCAGAATGTTTTAAATATTAAAATATGAGAAAAGCCAATGTGAAACTTTATTTACAAGCGTTCTTTCCTTTAAGAAGATTTTTTTTCTTATTTTTTTTTTATTTAAGATTCTTATAATCTGCCTATCTATATATGTTTTGTTATATTATACATCGTTCTAGTACTTTAGAATGCACTATATTATATTATATTATATTATATTATATTATATTATATTATATTATATTATATTATATTATATTATATTATATTATACTATATTACTATACTATATTATACTATATTACTATACTATATTATACTATATTACTATACTATATTATACTATATTACTATACTATATTATACTATATTACTATATATTATACTATATTATATTATACTATATACTATATTATACTATATTATATTATATTATTGAAAAAAATATGTGCGCGCGCGTATATATACTTGCGTATACACGTATATCTTAATATATGCGTACAATAATAAAACATAGAATCAATTTTAATGTTGAAATAAAATTGTACGAAAATATAAATTGATATTGAAAACAATTCTTATTCTAATTCTAATCAGTACCGTTCATGGTATTGTTTGTATTCATTGGCGTAGACTTATTGTGTGGTATAGGACATGTCAAAACTTTATGCGAAGGTGCCGATGGTTAGTTGTCATTAAATAATAATAATATTTGTAGTTAAAATCAACTTGCACTGAGACATAAGTTTAAATATGGTTCTCCAAGTTTTTCAAATTTACAAGATCTTTCGTACTGTATTATTTTCACTGACATCGTGCAAATTTTCATAACCTATACAATGTTTGAATTGTCAAGGAACGTTTTGAAATTTTCCATATATATATATATATATATATATATATATATACAAATATCTACGCATTAAAAATATTTGAAAACATCTGTACAATGGTACTATTGCTTCAATCCACTAGTAATAAATATTGCTCACTTTTCAACCGATTAAATACCAATTTTTCAATTATGCAGTAATAATTTTTTCATGGATAATATTATCGCATGTTTAAATGTTCACTATAACATAAATAAAAATGTATTTAATTATATACGTTATGTTATTTATGGAGAAACAATATTGTAATAATTGTAATTAACGATAATAATAATATTTTAGCATATAAACATCAAATTTAAGTTTATTTTTTGGTAAATTATATATTCGCACATACAGGATAAAAATCAGTTTATGTTTGAAGATAAATGGCCATGTATGAGACCAACTATTTTGAAATTACTGAAACAAGAACCTGTTACTCAAGCAGAATGGCAAGATTTATTCTTCTCGGTTCATGCAGTGTGTATGTGGAATGACAAAGGCGCTCTTAAATTGTTAGATGCGCTCAAGGAAGACATAATGGATTTTATAAAACAAGCTCAACAGGTACAAGGCTTGAATTATGAATTGATTTCTGAAATATATAAATAAATGTTTTTAAATGTTTTCACTGACAAAAGAAAAATCAAAATGTTTTGTATATTTTAGAGAGTTTTGGCACACCAAGAGGAGCAAGCTTTGTTGAAAGCATATATAGCTGAGTGGAGGAAATTTTTTGCACAGTGTAATTATTTGCCAACTCCGTTTAGACAATTAGAAACGTCTCTTGCTGGAAAGGCACCATCCAGTGTTCAAAAGAAAAGTCAGCCTGATGATATTGTTAGAAAAGTAAGAATTTCTCTTCAAATTTTTCTATGTATAATTTTATAACATGTTTTTTTTTTTTGTTATTACAGTTAATGTTAGATAGTTGGAATCAAAGTATATTTGGAGAAATAAAACAAAAACTTCAAGACTCAGCTATGCGACTTGTTCGTGCCGAAAGAAACGGTGAAGCATTTGATTCGCAACTTGTTATCGGTGTTAGAGAATCTTATGGTAATGAACTTTCTTCTTTTATACAAATTATGTCGTAGTGTATGTATCATAAATTCAAAATTGTGTTAAATTATGTTGCAGTAAATTTATGTTCAAATACAACTGATAAGCTTCAGATCTATACAGAAAATTTTGTAACAGCATATATAGAAGCAACAGAAGCTTTTTATTGGGTTAAAGCACCTGAACAATTATCATTACATGGTGTAGAAAATTATATGCGTTATGCTGATGCAAAGTTACAAGAAGAAGAACTTCGTGCCCAGAAATACTTAGAACCAAACAGTGCTAGTGTACAGCTTTTAACTGATTGTTGTGTACGTGTGTTGGTAGCAACTTTTAAGCCAGCTATATTAGCAGAATGTCCAAGAATGATTCAGCATCGTCAAACAGATAGTAAGTGTAATATTATTTGAATTATATTTCTAACAACATTACCGTAATAAAATAAATTATAATACAAAATAAATTGTAATTATAGAACTTAGATTAATGCTAAAACTAATGGATAGAGTTCCTGAAGGAGTTGGTCCAATGTTAAGAAATCTAGAAGAGCATATAGCAAGTGCAGGTTTAGCCGATATGATGGCAGCTGTGGATGTTATTACTCAAGATTCTGAAAAATACGTTGAAAGATTATTGGATCTTTTTCGGCGGTTTTCAATTCTTGTTAAAGAAGCGTTTGACGATGATCCTCGTTTTCTAACTGCTAGAGATAAAGCTTACAAACTCGTAGTAAATGATGCAACAGTATTCAGATTAGAATTACCTGCACGTCAATGTTCTGGTATTGGTACAACGATTTTAAATAATAAATCTAACAACAATAATAACGGGCAACCAGAATCAAAGTGTCCAGAACTTCTAGCTAACTACTGTGATATGTTACTTAGGAAAACACCACTCAGTAAAAAATTAACTTCCGATGAAATTGAAAGCAAACTAAAAGATGTAGTATGCATCCTATCTTATATACATCCTATCTAGTACTTAACGTCATTTTATCTTGCACTTATCTTATATTGGTTTTATTTTAGTTATTAGTATTAAAATATGTTCAAAATAAGGATGTATTTATGCGCTATCATAAAGCTCATTTAACGAGGCGTTTGATATTGGATACATCTGCTGATTCTGAAAAAGAGGAAAACATGGTAGAATGGCTTCGTGAAGTTGGAATGCCTGCTGATTATGTTAATAAATTAGCACGAATGTTCCAAGACATTAAAGTATCACAGGATCTCAATCAACAATTTAAGGAACAATGTAGAGCTGCTATTGCAGATAGTATTAACATTAAAGTACGGATTAAGGCGTTATAACAATATTTTGACTTATGTATAAATAAAAAATACTATTATATTCTGAAATAAACATTAATATAATTTATTATAGATATTAAACGCAGGTGCTTGGGCTAGAGGTAGCGAACGTGTCACTGTAAGTTTACCACTACAACTAGAAGACTATATTCCCGAAGTGGAAGAATTTTATAAAAAAAAACATAGTGGAAGAAAATTACAGTGGTATCATCATATGTCTAATGGCACGGTAAGAAAGAAACTGTCTTGTCAAAAAATACTAAAAAGAGATACTTTTACGTATCGTATCATGACGTACTATGAGAAGTGTTGATCCAATTTAATAACATTGTTAATACAATTTTGACTATAATATAAATTACATGTATTTATTAAAACAGAATAATATACATTTTTTTGATGCAGTAAACGTGGGTATACAATAAAATTTTTCAAAAAATTCAATATCTCGGTTCTAATTTTCAGCTTCACCTTGCAACCAATTTGGATGGTGTTCCAGATAACATTTTCCAATCAAGTGGGACGCTTCGATGTGGATGTAACAACGTTTCAAATGGCAGTTTTATTCGCTTGGAATCAGCGGCCGTTTGAAAAAATATCATATGAAAATTTACGACTGGCTACGGAGCTTCCTGATCCTGAACTGAGACGAACTTTGTGGTCTTTATGTGCCTTCCCGAAACTCAAACGCCAACTTCTTCTAGTTGAACCACACGCGCATAGTCCCAAAGATTTTGCAAATGATACAAGATTTTGGGTGAATCAAGAATTTGCTATTGTGTTAGTAATACTTTTTAAGAAATCATGTTCGCCAGTTCACGTTACTTAAACCACGTATAATCAATTCTTATTTTAGAAAAAATGGTAAACTGCAGAAACGGGGTAAAATTAATTTAATAGGAAGACTTCAATTGTCAACTGAACGAAGTAAAGAAGAAGATAACCAATCCATCGTACAACTTAGAATACTAAGAGTTCAGGTACAATTTTTATACAAATAACTTTCTTCCTGTATCTTTCGATAAGTAAAATTAATAATGATACATATGATATATTTTTTATTTAATAGGAAGCAATCATCAAGATTTTAAAAATGCGTAAAAAAATCAGTAATGCCCAGTTACAAACCGAATTAGTCGATATCTTAAAGAACATGTTTCTGCCAAGTAAAAAGATGATAAAGGAACAAATTGAATGGCTTATCGAGCATAAATATATACGTAGACACGACGATGACATTAATACCTTTGTGTATATGGCATAGGTCGGGAATATACATACATGTAATACTGTTCAGATTCTTATGATTGATATTATATTTTTATAAAAATTCAGTTCTTGTTTATGAAAATGTATGCTCAAAAATCCCAGTGTAACTGAAAAATATTGTTAATGTTGTTTGTAACATGTTCAGAAGAAACACATTTTTTAAATGAGAAGTTAGTAACGTCATACAGAGTCATATCATTTATAAATTATGATTAAATATGATATCGCCCTCGATCGTGAAAATATGCTTTGTTAAATAGATAATTGTAATATTTTTAAAATTCAAACGTAAAACCGTTTTTTTTTTTTTCTTTCAAACAAACTTTCCTGATCAAAGGTTCATTTAAAGACATCTGTGGAAAAAATACATATACGAGTTTAAAAGTCTTTGATTTATTATATTTATGTTATATTTTGCTTTCAACTTGCTGTAACTATAATTTCATTAGTGTGTTTTATACTTTCTGTTTCATTTAAGAATAAAATAAATTATTTGAAATATTATTAACACTCGTCACAGATGTATTTAATTTTGAATCGTAATGTTTATGTATGCAGTATGTACATTACACATTTTAATATATGTCTAAATGTATGAATATGTTTATTTACTGCAAGTGTATATATTTTCGAAATATGATTGTTTTTCATTAACTTGTTTGAATTGTAAAAAAAGTAAAAAG
>NIPQ01090032.1:26111-48345 GCA_002806875.1 Lepidotrigona ventralis hoosana
GTCAATATATTATCAAGAATTTTGTCAGTTATGATAATATTTTTAATATGTATTTAATATTTAGATTGTATTATTGATTATATATTACTGATATTTAAATATTAATATATTTTGAATATAATAATTTTTTTACCATACTTTGATTACATTGCAGAGTAAAGAAAAAATGATGAGAGGAGCACGTAGAGGGTGTGTACGTTTAAGAGGTGCTATTATAGGTATCGATGATGAAGACGATAGCACATTTACAATTACTACATCATCGTACAAAGATGATCCAAAAACATTTCATTTTCAAACAAGAAATGCAGAGGAACGAGAACGGTGGATTCGTGCTTTAGAAGACACTATATTACGTCATTCACATACTGTATGATCATATTAAAAACAAAAATTACATTTATTTCAATGCTTAAATAAAATTTGAACTCTACTCTAGAGATGGGATCCTAAAAAATCTCCTCCGAGGCAAGATTTTGATCGTAAAGTGGCCGAGGCAGATGCTTACCTTCAATTATTGATTGATCAGATAAAATTAATTGAAACAAAACAAAGTTCTGTTGCTGTAGAAGATGAAGAGAAACAACAAAAATATGCAGCAATTTTAACTCAAGCCAATGCAATGCTTAATTCCGTTAAACATACAATTGTTCAGTTACAAATTGCAAAGGTAAATATTCGATATAATTGTAAGACATACATTATATTAATAAATTCCATTGTATTAATAATTAAATTAAATACATTTTATAGAATTAGTTGTAGTATGTGCATGCTAAATATAATAACTTTTAGAATACAGCAATACCAGTAAATGGAATATATAGTGGACCCACTGATTCAACACACGTTCCATCTCCTTTACCTCATGGTATGTATTTAAATGTGAATATAAAATGTACAATGGAAAACGTATAATATAATAAATTTTAGTTGCTGCTAGAGAACCAGAAGCAACTGTACAGACTGGTATTGAATTAGGTTTTGAATGTGTAGAACTAAGAGTACCTGCATTGCCAAATGGTAATTTATTTTTCCTTATTTATGTATATATTAAATTTAAAATAAATGTCAAATTATTGAATTGAATATTTTTAAAAATAAAATTATAAGTCAAATAGAAAAATGAATTAGAAAGATATTTATTTTCATTAATTTTCACTTGTAAAGCGGTTGTGGATAGAGATCTCCCTGTACCTCAATTTTCTTATTCATCTTCGGATGAAGACGAAGATTATTATGACGCAGCAGATGAAATATCGCCTCCCTCTGCAATGCAAAATCATATCAATATGTAAGTATTTATTAGGATTTATTGATCTTTAATATAAAATTTAAGAAATATGTGATATATTTTGTAATTCAGTAGAAGACAAGATAGCGAACGTTCACAATCACATGTAGATGTATTGAACGAAAATCGGAAACAACCTCCGTTGCCACCTACGAAAGGTGATGGCTCTGTTGATTATGATGGTAAGTATTAATTTATAAGTGTATAATAATCTATGTGTTTCATATTGTTTAGTGTATATAAAATCAAGTTTTTGTACCCTTTTCTTTTCTCAAAATATGGTAATTGTGTTTTATTTATTTTCAGTTTTGTATTATACATATTTTTGTATATAATGCAATATTTAAGTATGTATATGTTTTAAATTATGAATTAAATTCAAATAAAAAATCAATACGTAAATATTTAATCAAATTAAAAAGTAAAAATATTATATATTAAAATGTTACGATCATTATTAATTATTTACAAACATATTTATATTATATATTTAAAATAACAAGTAAAATACAGCAAAAAATTAAACAAAAAAAAAAAAAATTATAAAAATCCATAATAAAATTGCAGTCGTTATCGTCGGTAATACAGGTTCTATGTCAGACGACATTATCCGCAACTACAATTACTATACACACGTGAATTGTCGTGTCAGTCGAACCTAGCAAAGCTATATTAAATTTGTAGTTAAAATCAAGTGTGAATATTCTTTAGTATGACACAATCGCAGAAAAAAGAATTTAATCAATTTCAACTAGTTTTTGTCTCTTGGAAAACTTTATTTCTAAGAAAAAGACGATTGTACTGCGTATAGTTGACATCGTACAATGATCGTATTTAGGAATGGAATTTAGTTGATATTTTACAAAAACGCAATATGTTGAGTGCAGATTCAAGCAGTAAGTTTTTAAATTACATTAAAATATATATATATATATATATATAACAAAAAAAATTCTTTTGTATTTATGTGAATATTCATGTTATTATAGGTTGTATTTTTTATGTATAAAATTTTTAATTGACAAACATGTCACAACTGTTATTAATTTGAGAAAAATATCNGTTGACATCGTACAATGATCGTATTTAGGAATGGAATTTAGTTGATATTTTACAAAAACGCAATATGTTGAGTGCAGATTCAAGCAGTAAGTTTTTAAA
Source organism: Lepidotrigona ventralis hoosana (assembly GCA_002806875.1). NCBI lineage: Eukaryota > Metazoa > Arthropoda > Insecta > Hymenoptera > Apidae > Lepidotrigona > Lepidotrigona ventralis. The sequence continues at coordinate 28,567 of NIPQ01090032.1, forward strand.
TTACATTAAAATATATATATATATATATAACAAAAAAAATTCTTTTGTATTTATGTGAATATTCATGTTATTATAGGTTGTATTTTTTATGTATAAAATTTTTAATTGACAAACATGTCACAACTGTTATTAATTTGAGAAAAATATCAAAACGAATTACAATAGAAATTACTTTTTTCTTATTTTTCAAGTTACTACATCTCAAGTATTGTTTATAAATTATTGTTGTTGTAAAATTTTGTTACATGTTACAGCCCTTTATGACGAGGAAAGTGAAACAGAAAGTTAGTAACCGTTATATTAATAACATAATTATTCCAATAAGAGTAAATTCTTACCTTTATGTTATTTTTTTTAGTGGATTCCATGGAATCTCATGGATCCGTAGTGACTCATCTTTTATCTCAAGTAAAAATTGGTATGGATTTGACGAAAGTAGCATTACCTACATTTATTTTGGAGCGCAGATCGCTTCTTGAAATGTATGCAGATTATTTTACTCATCCAGATCAGTTTGTAAGGTATATTCTATGCAATAAATAATGCTAACAATATTCCAAAATTTTTTAAAACTCTTAATACATTATATTATTGGATATTTCAGCATAGCAGATATGCCTACTGCTAAAGATAGAATGATTCAAGTAGTTCGTTGGTATTTATGCAGTTTTCACGCAGGTCGTAAATCAGGGGTAGCTAAGAAACCATATAATCCAATATTAGGTGAAATTTTTAGATGTCATTGGGATATTCCTAATGACACTGTAGATAGTTCTACCGATACAAAACTAGTTATTGGAGGTCCAGTACCTTGGTGTAAAGAAAATCAGCTTTCATTTATTGCTGAACAAGTTTCTCATCACCCTCCTAGTAAGTTTGCTAATATTTGTTATAACTCTTTAAAAAAATATCCTCCTGGATAAACTAATATGTTTTATATTGCAGTAAGTGCGTTTTATGCTGAACATTATGCAAAAAAGATCAGTTTTGGAGCACACGTATGGACAAAAAGTAAATTTCTTGGACTGAGTATAGGAGTACATAATGTTGGGAAGGGTTGGGTAAATGTATTACAACATGGAGAGGAATACGTATTGACTTTCCCAAATGGTTATGGTAGATCTATTCTGACTATACCATGGATAGAATTAGGAGGGACTGCAACTATCCATTGCGCACAAACTGGTTATCATGCTACTGTAGAATTTTTAACGAAACCTTTTTATGGTGGCAAGCGTAATCGAATTACATGTCAAATTACACAACCGGGGGATAAAAAACCATTTGTCGTTATAAACGGAGAATGGAGTGGTGCTATGGAAGCAAAATGGGCTGATGGAGTGTGTATAAAAGATACTGTGAAAACATATCAATCTTTCATTTTAGCTTTTTCATTCGTAAATTCAATTTTTGCAGAGAAGTGAAATATTTGCGGATGTAAAAGAACTTCATACTCAAAGAAAATTAATAAAGCCAGTATGTGAACAAGAAGAACATGAATCGCGGAAGGTTTGGCGGGATGTAACTGTTGGATTAAGAATTAATGACATGGAAAAAGCAACAGCTGCTAAATGTGCAATTGAACAAAAACAACGAGATGAGGCTCGTACTAGGAAAGAAAATAACGTCAATTGGCAAACTAAGGTACATTCTTCTCTCAGTGTTATATATTTTTTTATTTCAAGTGATTATATAACTCCTTATTTTTTAATAGTTGTTCAAAGAAACTAAAGACGGTGGTTGGATATATATAAAACCTCTTGCTGAGAGATTACATTCTTGTTTCAATCAAAGTACTACAACATAAACTCGCAATATGTTATGTTGCAGTTTTAGACATTGCACAGCACTAGTTTTATTTAAGGCCTAACATATATGATTAATTATATATCTTTTTAAATTATATACCTTTTTAAAGTTGATGACTCTGTGCTATTCAGAAGAACAAAACTAAAAGATATTAATCAATTCTTTCCCTAGAATTTTTTTCTTATATAAACCTGATTAAGTACAATAGCAAATATTTAAATGCTATAATATTAAGGTTTCATTAAAAGATATATATGTATTTTGATAGCAGACAAATTATTTTTTATAATATATTACCACAGACAGTTATTGCATTAAAAGAAACAAATTCGCATAATGTTGTGCTATATAACGTATGTCACCATCGACATACAAGCTTATGTACTGTTAAAAAAATATATATAGCTATGAAGATAATATTCCTGATAATTTATGATTTCTATTAACAAGAATTGCAATATAATTTTAACATAATACAATATAAATAAAAATTAAATTTAATTAGGTAGTAATAGACCAAATGCATAGCTTCTATTACTATCAAGTAATGATAGATTAAAAGCATGGTTCTCTAATGTGTTCCCACGATATAACATTAACGAATCATTGATAATATTGATTAATTGAATTTTTTTCAATAATAATAATTATGTATATAATTTGGTTTTTGATATTTTTAAATTACTTCCAAATAATGTCCAAAATGATTTAGTTAATACATTTAAAAAATGGACAACTGTACTTGTAATTGTAAAAATAATATGTACGATGTACATCACATTTATATACATAATTGGTTGTTCTTAACTTCCATGAAATGTAAACAAGTAGCATTTAAATAATGTAAATACTTATAAATATTGTTCGTAGTTCTTTACGCATAAAATTCTGCACATATTTTAATTGCTTTTTAATTAACTACAAAGTATTAAAATATTTTAGTGATATGTTAATTTCATTTAGTTATGTTTTACACACACACACACACACATATATATATATATAGAGTAAAATTGTGATTTATAATCCTTTAAATTTTACTAGCCATAAATAGCACATTGTAAAATATTCCTATCCAATATGTAATATATAAATAAATATATGTAAATTTTTGATAAAATGAAAACATTTATTCATTTATTGAAATAATACACAGTATAAATTCCAATTAAAATTTGCACTTAAAAATGAATTAAAAATATATAAGAATTGGCTATGTAAAAATTACAATTTTCAACATTCTAAAAATACAAAAATATGATCAAGTATTGTTTATAAAATTGTCTAAACATATATATCCGACATAATAATCAATTGCAGTTCTATAAACTTGTGGAAATCGTTTTGTCGATGTTAATAGATGTTCCAAACCTGCTTTTATTACTAAAAAACTTACTTCACAATATGTTTTATTTACAGAATCAGGAGTATTTTTATTTGTTTCATATTTGTATAATACTTTGACGACTGATACTTTTTGTAAAGTTACAATATTATTGCACAAAATATCCTTAGGCTCGACCATTAAATTTAAATGCCAATCCATTGGTTTTATAGCGAGAGAATGAGTTTCCTTTCCCACAAAGTATTGCAAAATTATCTCTTCACCAAATATACCAGTCATTGAAGTTTTAATAGCAAGTAAAAAATCATTAAAAGGATCTGTTGCATTTTTTATTGTTGAGTTACTTAATGAATTGTAGTCCACACTACAACTCCATAATTTAAATGAACTATCTGTATGAATTTTTCCTAAATAATGTAAACACCTACTACAAATTATGACATTTTCATCTACTTTTAAATTATGATTAAATAAACTTGCATGAATGATAAAGAAAAATGACCCATAAAAAATATCAGATTCTAATGGAATTAAATTATACATATTAGTATCACTGTGATTGTGTTTACAACAAAACCATTCACTTGGATCATAATTGATATCTGGTACAGGTAAAATCCTTTTAATATACATGTCCTTAGAAAGAATATTTTTACAAAAAGTGCATATTATATGACATTTACCTGTATTAAATAATTCAATATTTTTAATGGAATCTTTTAATGAATCAGTATTGAATGTTAAATTTGTAATTACTTGTGTTTTGAAAGAACCAAGGAGAGGATCAGACATTGTTTGTGCACGAAAACAAATCCAATTTCTTGTAACATCTAATGCTGATAATGAATTTGGTATTAATTTTATAAATTTCATTAAAAATATTACTATCTTGTTTTCTATACTTATTTCTATATTTTCCTTCGATAGCTTTACTTTAACTCCCGTTGAATTTACTTCTTTCTTTAAATGAATGAAAGCATTGCATATTTGAAGCCTGGGCCTTAGTTCTAATGTTATGGATTCTATCATATTGAACAAAAATATTAACTTGAAAAATTAAATTACAGATTTTCAATTAAGTAGAAATAATTTCTTCACATTCCTTCGAATTTAATGCAATGTATGTGTATATGTGACTTCTTTTCAATATTATAGGCAAATATATCTTGTCAAACCTGGAAATAAATTTTGCATTCTGGTCTGTATTTTACAATTTATGTAAGTTGACATGTAACAAAATTCTAATAGATTTACCTTTAAAGTTTCCTCAATCCAGTATCTTATTAACACCTAAAAAAAAAAAATACATTTTCATAAACCATTATTAATAAAGCATAAAGTCAAATGAATGTAAGAAATATTAGAATTTATAATTACAAAATAAATAGAATTTACCGAAAAAAATAAGTAAATAATTATAATTCATAATGCAATGAACCTTTTTTTTCGTCCAGTACACCACGTGTTGTTTGACAACTTTGTGCTGTTTTTGTATTGCGTTGTCGCTTATTGAAAATTGGGTCTTATATGAGAAAATAGTATTACCTGGCGGGAAAAATAGTAACTAAAAAAATAACCTAAAAATAGTAACTAATAAAATAACCTAACGTAATTTGTAACTTGACGAATTTAAATTAATAAACAAATTAAATAATACTAACAAATTAAAATAGTAAAATATAACGATGGTCTCAAGATTATGGTGTCAAAAAAGATGGCAAAATTTAGCTCTTGTAAAAGTATTAGGTATACATTCATTTTTGAATCATACTTTATGAAAAATTTTGTTCTCAATCATGTATTATGTTAATGAGCGACTGATAATAATAAATTTCAAATTAAATAATTTATATTTTAGTAAGTATATATATATATATAAATATTATTTTATATTATCACTTCTAGGTAAAGAATCCAAAACTTTTTCAACTTTGGTTCAACCAAAAGCAGATGAAGCAGACGATAATAATGATTCTCAAGCACAAACTGATGATGAATTACTCAAATCTCCATCACTTACAAATTACAGACTTGTATACCCTGAATTTCTACCAGACCCTAATCCGTTATATCGTAATAGCATAAGAGAAAGATTAGAACGTATGGATATGTTGAATAGAAGATCAATATTATCTATTCCTGAATTTTATGTGGGTTCCATATTAGCAGTAACTTACTCTGACCCACATGCAGTTGGAAAAATAAATAAATTTGTTGGTATATGTATCTTAAGAGAAAGCTCTGGATTAAGAAATTCATTTCTTTTAAGAAATGTAGTCAATGGGGAAGGTATAGAAGTACGTTATGATTTATACGATCCTGCTATCCAAAAAATTGATTGTTTAAGGTAAGCATTAATTATTTAAATGTAATTGGAATTTAAAATGAAAACTTTCCTTTATTTATAGATTAGAAAAAAGATTAGACGATGAATTACTTTACCTGAGAGACGCACCATTGGAATATAGTACATTTCCTTTTGACATGGAAATAGAGGCAAAGATTTCAGAATCTGTTCCAGTAAATGATATTAAAATTCCTCTCAATCCATTACCTTGGTCACAAAAATGGGAGCGTCATAATTTAAAAGGAGTTAAAGACATAGTTGTTAATGAAAGACGTCAAAAGAAGGCAGCAACTCTTGCTAAACCATGGGAGAAATATGATCTAATGAAAACATATAGGTAAAATTGAATATAAAATTGTCACTAAGATAATGTCTATGCCATTTAAAAAAAAAATGTACTGTATAAAATATTATGTTTCAATAGGGAGACCATTCCGGAAGAGGAACAAAATGAAATATTTTCAGATGTATATATAAAACTTAACGAGTTGGAAATACAGAAGAATATATTAAAACGCAAATATATGTTGCAAAGGCAAAAATCTTCAAAAACGAAAACTTTATAAATACTTTGTAAAATTAATAATAAGAATTTGTTTCCTAATTACGTGTCATCTGTATATTAAAAAGAGATAATGATATACATGTTTTTCTTACATAATTCCTAATTATTTGTAAAAATATTTACATATATAATTTATAAATATATATTTGTTGTAATAGCAATTTCGTTTGGATATGTTTTCTGCTGAGATTTCTAAAAGAATTTCATTAATAATACATTTTGTTTTATTTGGAAGTGAAAAATATACAATAGAAATTATAAAATTTCAATGACACTAAAAATTACACATCATTTCTTGAACATTCTTATCTGATGTATGTAAGGGAACAATTATTTTTTTTTTGCATATGATATTCGAATTAACTGGGAAAAGATAAATATGCAAATATGAAATTAGCTAGTTAATAATGCCACATTAATTTCTTTAACCATTTTAATGCGATATAACATTTTTATGAGATGTTCCTTAGCCAACGGAGATGTTGAATACCACACTGGGCTGTCCGGTACGCAACTTCTTTCAGGCAATAAATAGAACACATCGTTCCGAGTTTTAACGCTCTCTGGACTAAAGTAGTAATGCAGAATTAATATAATTATTATATTTTTTTATTTAAAATTTTTATCTATTAGACAGGAAAAGTAAGTAAATATATAAATACGTACCATTTAGACAAGTAAAATTCATATAATTTGACTGGACACCTTAATGGATTTTCTTCATTTTCCTGTTGTTCATATACCTTTTTTTTACGTGAATTGCCTTCTGGAAGAAATTGAAACTTTATAATTTTGTTATTTCTTAAATATATAAATTATTTGATACCAATGCTCACCCAATGCTGATTGTGGCGGATAAAAACGAAGAAGAACGTTCCTAGAACCTGGAACTTTTCCTGCTCCTGCAGCAGGTTGGGTAGCTGGATTACGTTTCCAATGTTTCATGATGTGTGAAAATGATAATTGCATATGCTCTTCTACTGTCTAAACGATATTAAATTTTAAATATTTTAAAATAAATGATGATATTTATATAATAATTTAAAATGATTTATACATACTACAAGATTAAAATGTTTAGTGTTAAAGAACATTAAAGTACTTAAAAGTACATGAGGAGAATGAGCACCTAATTGCTTACATTCCCATAAATGTTCTTCCTCAACCCTTGTTACAATGTATTCTACAAAAATTTCAATTACAATAATTTCTATTACAACACAATTTTCTGTATCGACTTTAAAAACAAACACTAACTTACGTGTATCGTTATAAAGAACGGAAAATTTCTTTGCAACTTCATTTAAACAATCTGTAAATCTTTCATAATATGTATCTGTGAAAATATTGTCTATTCTGTTATTTTCAAACAAATATTGTTGAATTCCTGTAACATAAATTAATCGAAGATAATTTAAATAAGTTTTAAATAATGAAGATGACGGAGTTAAATACCTAAGCAGAGATAATATATCGTGTCAGGAGCATATTCTGTTCCATTTGGCTTTCGAACCTCTTTCACAAAAAGGCACAATGAGTAATTCAATTCATCGGCTGTGAGTTGTAAAAGATCTGTCTTAAATAATTTCATTTTTCTCATAGGTGTACTTTGTTTTTCTAATTCAGCATTTTTTGCAATTACCTATATATTTTTAAATAATTTCCAATGTTTTTAACATGTACTTTTAACTGAAATTAAAAGCGAAAGTCATATAAGATATCTCAATTACCCATTGTCTCCACGCATTTACTCCAAAAGTATATTTGAGTGCCATATTGGCATCTGGTTTTTCTATGGGTTCTATTATTCTAGGTTGAGGCGGAGGTTGGGGTTCAGGAGGTGGCATCAAAGGCATGTCGTTAGCACCAGACACGCGCCTTCCTCGTTTATTTGGTGTAGATCGTGGTTTATACGGTACCATTCGTTTTCTTCCCCGGGAAGGAACAATAAGCCGTTCCGATTGAACTATAAATGTCAAACAAACCTTTCATTATCAATTATTTTTTTCATTCTCCCTCATTACTTTCATTACCATCGTTTTCAATCGTTGTATCAGATTGTGCTGGTGCTTGGGTAGCAGTAATAGTATTTGGAGTTAAAGCAGCTTCTAAATCAACAGCTGGTTCATCTAATTCTCCAGTGGCCATTTTCAAAGCCATTTGTAACATATCATCTCCAAATGTATTACTAGAATCGACACCTTCTGGACTGAAACCTCCACTATGCGAATGATCACGATCAGCAGCATCTTCGTCTCTATAAAAACAATAGAAGAGGAAAATAGAAAAAAAAAAAATTTAATAAAAACTATTAATAATATAATTACCTATCATCTGTAGAATCTGAATCAGTCTCGTTGGTTTTTTTTTCTGTTGCAACCATTTCTGCCATCATAAGAAGTTCAGCTTCAAAAGGATCTGCTGGTATTTTTTCTTGTATTCTTTTGATTTCTTTAAATATTCCCTTAGCACTATTTCTTGTTGTTGGTATAAAAATAGGAACAGGAATTGGCAATGGAAAAGGTAATGGTACTGGGAAAGGCATAGTATACATATGTACTGGAAATGGAACATAAATTGGAACAGGAATCGGTACAACTGCTTGCTGAATTCCATCCGTCTGTGTAGCTTTTGTACAAGGATGTGGACGTACTGAAACTCCTTTTGTATGCATCACGGGTTTACATTGAGTTATTTTATTGTGAATTTGAACTGGACTCGGTGGTCTCGTTATAATATGCTGCTTATAAATTACTTGAGGCGTTTGATTTTGGCTAATAGCAACTGAAGGTACTAACATATTATTGTTTTGTTGAGTTGTCGGACTGGATTGGCCATTTCCAATCGTGGCTAAACTTGTCACAGAAGAAATTACAGGCATATTTTTTTTATTTTGCATATCATTAGCTTTTTGATTGTTGGAATTTATGCTTCTTTGAGGTAATGTCCTTTTAGGCATACCGGTAGGTACGGGGTCATCACCTGTTGGTATCGTAATCGGAGATTTAGTATACTGAGCTTGAAAATTCATTACACAATGATATGAACAAAAATTTCGTATCGTTGCATCCGACATCGTTAAATGATATTGTGCTTGAGAAAATTCTTTACAGAAGTCACAGTTTATTCGTTTTGCTGAAACTGCGTTGATGGACACCTATATATACAATTAAAATTAAACAAAACCTCAGTCTTAGGCGTAATAATATTCTTTGAAATAAAAAAATATGTGATCATTTCATACCTGATACAACGTTAAGCAATTTAAACTGCACATCATCATTACTTGACCCGTTTTTAGTTCCTTTTTGATCATGTCGAAGTTATATTTTTTTACTTTGCACCAATTGCAAGGAACAATTTTTCTATTGGTAATAATAAATATATTTAAACAAGTTTTAGAACAAAACGTATGAGCTTCATTCTCATAAAACACAACAGAACTTTTTTTGTTAGGTAATTCGAAAAATTTTTTGCAAGTAGAACATTGCTCGGGATCAACTTTTTTTACAAATTTGAATGCTGCAAAACATGGCTCGCTGCATATAGCTACTGGATCAGACCTGTCTATTTGAACCTCACAATGAACAATTTTTTCCTGTTAATATGAATAATATAACTTTAGTTTAGAAAGTTTCTACCAAATTTACATTGAAGACACAAATAAAAAAAAAATGACTTCTTACTTCTTGACAAACGCTGCAACATTTCTTTTCCATATTCGGAGGTTCGACAGAACTCATTTTTGAATATTTTTCCATACAATCTTGAGTACAAAAATCCTTAAATTGCCCTTTTTCGCCAACTGGCGCAAGAAAACCGTCTGTGCTAGAGCTTATATCTTTTTGACAATAACTGCATACTTTTAGACCTTTTTTAAATTCCTCTAAACATGTGGAACAACAGAATTGTCTAACATCATAACCAAATCGTACACAGTACTTTCCTAAACTTACTGCCTGTACTGAACCATTACAATTTCTGCAGTAACTTCCATATTTTGTTTGGAATTTACCTAGACATTCTTCATTACAGAATTCCATTGTTTCCCAAGAAAGATTACGTTCATCATTATGTTCAACAATTAACAAACAGTTTGCACAACGTTTCTCTCTTTTGGAATTAACTCCATCACTAGGTATATCCATTGCTTTATTATTAGCAACTTTGAATAATGCTTTACAGGTTTTTGAACATACATTGTAAGTATCAAACCCAATTTTTACTTTAATTTTACACGATCTTTCTTCGTTACATTGTTTACAAATTTCTTTGGCCGTGATTTCTTCAATTTCAGAATTTTTTGATTCTTCGTCGATATTAATAACATCTGCTGTGATATCCGTAACTTTATCAAGTGAATCTGTCTCTGTCCTGGTAGCTTTTGCATGTGTTACAACAGATTCATTTACAACGTTTGATTCCTCTGCATCTTTATGCAAATGATCCTTGTTTCCATCATTATTTGGTTCATTATTTTCACACGTTTGTTTAATCTCATTTTGTTCGTTATTATCTTCATGCATTGATTCTTCATTATTAGAGTTTGATTTTTCTGTTTGCTCAGGAATTATAACTTTCATACTATCTGGAATAATACATAACTCATCGTCTTGTCCTGGTAAAACATTGGATTGTTCGTCCATTGGTGTTCTCATCTCATCGACAGGTTTCTTTGTTTGATTATCAGATTTTTCTGTCGAGTCTCCAATTTCTGTATTTAAATTTTCATTGTGCTCATTTGGTTGAACTGAGTTTTCATTACTCTGTTTATTAGTATCCTGCGAATCTAGTATAACATTTGGAGAATGCAGGATATCGATAGAACTGTCTTTATTTCCTTCATTGTTATTCTTCTTATCAATATTAAAACTACTTGGCAAATTATCAGCTTGATTGCATAATTTGGAAAAACCTATATTAGCTTCATTAAGATCATCAGTATCCATAGGTTCAATATTTTCTGTTATAAGACTATCTCCTCCAAAAGGATCTTCAGCGTCTATAGACTGATTTTCAATCTGTATATCTCCATGCTTTTCCTGAGAAAATTGCACAAATTCAGTATTTTCTGGTTCTACAATGTTTTTCTCCGTTACATTTTTATCGCCATCTTCTGATATTTCCTTTGAATTAGTCTTATTATCTGAATCATTTTTTTCATTAACTGAAGATATATTTATTTGAGTATCTTCTAAGACATTTTCAACAATTTCCTTTTCCGTTAAGGTCAAATCAGAGGAATCGTTGATATTGGCACGTTCCACATTTTCTATTTCATCTGATATATCTTCTAAACATTTTTGAGATTCTGTACAATCTGCATTATCTGATAATTTATCTATATCATTTTTATCAGTAGCGTTGGATATTGTTAATTCCACTGAACATTTATCTTGTAAAACATTCTTTGCTGTATTTTCATGTAAATTCAATGAATGTATATCATTACATTCTGCAACCGTAACATTTATATTATTTTCTTGTAAAGATAACTCTTTCACTCTCGTGTCATCTTCTTCGGGAATATTCTCTTCACACGTAGCACTTGATAAATCTTCGTTATTTTTCGAATTTTCATCAGATACTTTCTTTTCTATTTCATTGTCTGTGTTTACTTTTTCATTACTACTTTCACTTGCATCGACAATTTGTTCATTTTCTTTTGACAGTAGTAATCCCTGTCCTTCATTTGCAACAATGTTCATTTTCTCAATAGATTCAGTTTTATTTTCATTTTCTGTAGACGAATCCTTTTGACTAGTTGCTATTTCTATATCAATATTGGAATCCATGTTCGTTTATATGATCAGCTATATAAAACAATAATTTGTTACTTATAATATTATAAATTGTATAAATTGTACGAGGCGATGAAAAGAGAAAACTTATATATAATATATTTAATAAAAAATGAAAAAGAAATTTTTAGAGAAAGGGAAAGAAAAAAATAACTATAAATAAAAAATTATCATGTATCAGATGTCTTATTCATTTAACATAAATAATACATAAATAATATAAGTTCATTTTCAATTATATAAACAAATATAAATAGAAGAAATGTTACAAACATAAACACAATAAAAATACACTCGAAAAAAGAACTACTACATAACAAAATGAAACATCTTTTCGAAAACAATTGACTTCGAAACAATCTCTTTCTGCAAGTATAATAAACAACTGTACAAAAGATTGAGGTTATCCAAAAAATAGCTGCACTTCGCCATGTTGTATTTTACATTTGCGATCAAAAGTAAATCTGACAGTAGAGGCAAAACATAAATAGAAATAGATAAAAAAGACCGTGTTCATATTTTATAAGAATTAATTAGAATATTCTTCGGATAGAGAAGCAAATATTACAGTTTCGTATCTCGAACTGAAATATTATGTGCATATTCAAAATTTTGCATCGACTAAGATCATAACATTCCAGTTGAAAAACAACGTATAGCACTTTCGGATTTCTATGTATTAAAAAAATAAGCATCACCTTTTTATCTCAATGCACTTTGTCACAATTTTTAGTTAAAAATATAAAACCGTATTCATTGTCGAAACATAACAACTGTGGCGGTAATCCGTGTATACTACCAACATATGATCGTAAGTTTATTCCAAGCAAAACTAAATAAAGTCTCGTTTTCATAATTACGTTATCGCGTTGTTTGTTGATTCTGGTTTTACTGAATCAGTCATACAAAAATATACTGAAATTAATTTCAGACATTGTGTCAGCGTCGTAATTAACATGTGACGAGCCATTAATATGTTGCACATAAATTCCAAATTAACGATCGTTTAAAAATTTGTTATGAAACTGATCTGAATCATGTACGTATACATTTACTGAAAACTTATTTTCGTTTTCATGGAGATCGCAATGCATTAGATGATAAAGTTGAATTTTATTAACAAAAAACCTAATATGCGAATTTGAAAAAATTCGTTTCAACTGGATAAACTTTGACACATATTTAACGAATAAATGAAATAAATTTTCTTTTTAAGTTCTTGATGATGAATTGACGAATTTCTTAAAAAATTACCAATTGAAAAAATGAACAAAAGTAGTGTGAAGCAACTTATAGTCAAAAAATATCAAACAAGTAATGTAAACATTATCTTTTCAATAAGAATGCGCATGGCACGATACTTAATTCTAAATTAATAAGTTCTGTTACTGCATTTTTACACGTATTCGAGGATCCATCAGACCTGCAAATTTTTTACTTTTGAACGTTTGAAACTTCGAGCGCATGCCCTAAGCTCAGTGTATAACGGTTAAGTGTGAATTTGCCTGTTGTTAGTTTAATAGTGACGTGCTGATGTGTGCTTTCGCAGGTAAAGTCAACGAGTTACAGTACATGTTGAATATTTATCCAATAGCGCATAAAAAGCGAACAGCGCACACATATACAGAGGGATAAAATTTTAGTAAAATAGCTAAANAAAAAAAAAAAAAAAAAAAAAAACAAGTACTTGTTAAACAAAGTTGGTGATATAGCACGAGATATCGTGCAACGTAGATTGTACACGTTTCATAGTCGGGACGAATTTTTATTACACTTCGTGGTGCTACTGTCAAAAAAAAATTGTACGCGATCCTTGGAGGACGCGTTGTCGATTATTGTTAAAGTGGAAGCTTTAGAAAATGGCCGACAGTTGGACACAAAGCGTTGTTTGCCGGTAAGAAATTGTCTCGTAATTACTCTACAAAGAATTTCACTAACAGTATAAAAGTAATAAAATAACAAAAGGCACAGCTCTGCACGTACTAGAGTATTTTGCAATACGTCAATAAATCGAACTGTAAAAATATCAACATCTTTAAAGTTTTTCTTTTTCTCTTTCTTTCATCAAATGTAGTATTGTATTTGTTAACTTTATGTATTAACTTTGGGACTGTATCGAAAAATTATCGATGCGAAGGATATTATGAAAGTTTTTTTCACTTGCTACTTACTTTTACATAAATGAAATAAAAGTGAATTAAAGTTATGTGAAATTTGCAGCACATATTATTTATGCATTTTGTGTAATTTTGTTGAAATAACTTATACAGAATGTTCACGAGTGCTTCGCACTATTAAGTTAAACTTGTTAAAATGTTAAAATTAAGTTAAACTTGTTGGTAAAATGATGTCGATATCAATGTAATGTTTTGATTTGTTTTCTTTGTAGATATTTCAAAAATGATATGTGCTGCGAAGGATATTATGAAAGTTTCACTTGCTACTTACTTTTACATAAATAAAATAAAAGTGAATTAAAGTTATGTGAAATTTGCAGCACATATTATTTATGTATTTTGTGTAATTTTGTTGAAATAACTTATACAGAATGTTCACGAGTGCTTCGCACTATTAAGTTAAACTTGTTAAAATGTTAAAATTAAGTTAAACTTGGTGGTAAAATGATGTCGATATCGATGTAATGTTTTGATTTGTTTTCTTTGTAGATATTTCAAAAATGATATGTGCCGCGAAGGATATTATGAAAGTTTCAGTTGCTACTTACTTTTACATAAATAAAATAAAAGTGACTTAAAGTTATGTGAAATTTGCAGCACATATTATTTATGCATTTTGTGTAATTTTGTTGAAGTAACTTATACAGAATGTTCACGAGTGCTTCGCACTATTAAGTTAAATTTGTTAAAATGTTAAAATTAAGTTAAACTTGTTAATGGTAAAATGATGTCGATATCGATGTAATGTTTTGATTTGTTTTCTTTGTAGATATTTCAAAAATGGTATGTGCCGCGAAGGAAGTAATTGTAGATACCGCCATTGGAATGATGGAAATAACGAAACGTCTTCTTCTGCCTCATCTACAAATAATGTTTGCCGCTTTTTCAAACATGGTATCTGTAAATTTGGAAATCAATGTTATTTTCGCCATAGTACCGAGACTATTGATAATAATCTGGTAAATGGAAATTCAATAGACAATTCAACCGAACATGCTTCAAATATTTCAACTTCGACAGCAATAAAGAATATGTAAGAACGATCTTATTTCAGCAAGATATACATTGCAATGTGGTATATAAAAATGCGTGAGACAGATAATAAATTAATTGGGGTAGTGGAAGATATGTAATGTAATAGACTGTGTTTATATATTTCCAGTAAAGACAATACTCGTATTGCCGAAGAATGGGTGAAAGCACCGGAATTTGTACCTTCGGTAGCTGGATCATCTTCTACAAATGAAGCTTCTACAACCTCAGGGACATCTACAAGTTCTTCGATGTCAATATCTTATGCTCAAGCTGTAAATCCATCAGGTCATGCATCCAGTCCATCTTTAGAACCTTTATGTCCATTTGCAGAAGCGACTGGAATTTGCAAAAAACGAAATTGTACATATCTGCATGGAGATATTTGCGAATTGTGTAATCGTGCTGCACTTCATCCATACAATGAAGAACTTAGAAAAAAACATACAAACGTAATTATGCAGGATTGTTATATTATATTATTTAAATAATGTATTCGATTATATATATTATATAGAGTTATTCTTCATTATTAATATTAATGTTTCAGGCATGTGTGAAACAGCATGAAGTGGACATGGAGCTTTCATTTGCTATTCAGCGTAGTAGAGAAAAGTCTTGTGGTGTTTGCTTTGAAGTTATAATGGAAAAAGCATCTGGAGAGCAAAGATTCGGAATTTTGCCAAATTGTAATCACTGTTTTTGTCTAAGTTGTATTAGGAAATGGAGACAAGCTAAACAGTTTGATAATAAAATTATAAGAGCTTGTCCAGAATGCCGTGCTACTTCTGACTTTGTATGTCCAAGTATGTACTGGGTAGATACTAAAGAAGAAAAAGAGAAATTAATAAGTGACTACAAATGTGCGTTAAGGTAGGATAAAACATGCATAATTATAATATTTAGTTACATTATATTGCTTATTTATTACAGCACCAAAGATTGCAAGTATTTCAATAAAGGACGCGGAAAATGTCCATTTGGCAATAAGTGTTTTTATCTACATGCACTTCCTGATGGTACTAAAACAGATGTTGGTCCTCCTGTCCGTCAACGACGTAATGCAGATGCAGATGTCGATATTTTACGTGTAAGTTGAAATTTTTATTGCGATTCGTATCATAGATTTTAAAAAATATTATCTAGGTTTTTACTTACTTGGTAACATTGTTGTGAAAAATGTCTCAAAAGTTCAAAATTTTTTACAGCAACTTATTTTGTGGGACTTTTTTGAGGAAAGAAACAGCCGTTGGATATATGATGTAGATCTCGAAGATATTGTTTCCCTTTTCTCAAGCTCAGAAGAGTCTGATTGGTCTGAATTTGAATTTCCGATTGAGTAGTCGTATTAATTCACATTAATTTGCTACTGTTGCTGTTAAACTGTATCATCTATCTCATCGACCACTAATATGTGGTTTCAATGGCTGAATAGACAAGTAGTTTATGAATTGTTTGAATAGTTATGATTTAAAGATATCTCAGCTGCGTTAAAAATTTGTGTGCTTTGCTTGATGATATTTACGTGAGAAATATGTAAATAATATCAAGTTAATAATAATAACAAAAACAATAACAAGACAGTTACAGTCGCATGTACAATGGCAAGTTTTTAAATGTTACATAGCCACTTTGTGATCGCTTTTGTTTGTCTATCTTGACCAATATTACAATTAATACTCAGTCATAAGAAATATGCATCAAGTCTATTGCATCAGTGGTCCAAATTAATTCGATTAAAAGAGTATACAGCAATTTGCCAGCATGAAAATAAAAATTTTATTTTTATTCTTCTCAATTTGGCTCAAATAGATTCTTTTAATGAAAAAAAAAAAAAAAAAAAAAAAAAAAAAAAAAAAAAAAAAAAAAAAAAAAAAAAAATTAAAAAAAAAAAAAAAAAAAAAAAAAAAATGTCACACACAACACACATATAAGAATAAGTTTATACATTTAAAAAAATTTCTATTAAAAAATCAATTTTCATTATTTTCTCGAGTAGAATTACTGTTTTAAATGAAATTATTTTCGTACTATTATTTTCATTGTTAATTTTTGGCTCAAAACTTAATGTTTGCTTAAAAATTCGATAAAATAAAAAATACAGACTTATCTTTTTTATAACATAGCTTTTATAGCTTAGAATTAATTTTAATTTTGTTTGGGTACTTATATCAAAAAAAGTTAAATTCGATTTTTATTACATTTATTTGTTATTCAATTTGAAAACTAAAGAATTTGTAGAATATGAAATTTTGGTTTATAAATTAAGGAGATAGTAAATTGTATAAACTATTGATTACAATATTCAATAAGTATTGTCTATTTGATTACCGATTATTCATATTGAAGATACAATTAACAAGTTTCATCCTACCTCCTGTTATGGCTCTGCGAACATTTAACAAATTCCCTTAAATTATTGAGCTGTATAGTGTTAGTTTCTAATTCATAGTGTTAAGACCGTGATAAATTGCGCAAATCGAGTGTTCTATGTAATAAATGTATGTCTGGGCGAATGAAGATTTGGTTGAATGTGTGTACTGCTAAATATAATAAAAGAAAATCACTTTTAGCGAGTATGCACAAACAGATTCCAGATTTAGAAAAGATAACAAATAAAAATTATTTTATGAACAATAATTGAATTCAGAACTATTTAGAATCTTTATTTTATCTTTATATTCTATTGTTTGTAGTATATTTAGATGCTTTTCTAAAAATTACATTTTTTTAATGAACAATTATTCAAAAAGATACATTATTATTTGTATTAACAAATGAAGGCAATCAGAATTTTATAAGCAAAACTAAAGGCCAAAGAATAAATGGTATCAGTTCTATCTTCTGATCAAGCTATTTTATAAAAATAATTTTTTAAAAAATTGTTCTATAAAAATTGTTACGTAACGGAATTGTTTTGAAATATTTTGCGCATATAAATTCCAGTTGTTATTCACATCTAGTTATAGGATACACACGTTTCTTCATCAAAATCGTCTGTCCTCAGTGTTGCCTTTAAAGAACAAGATAATTACTCTATTCGTCAGTATGAGCAAATATTATTCAAAGTGTTTTCTCAGACAATCTTTCCGCGATAAAATATGCAAGTTGTTCATATTTTCTATAGAATTTCTATATTGTTAATTTTATAGTAAATTGTTACAATTAAATGTTTATTGTTATTGCTAACGCTATTTATAAAAATATTCTAAATATTTTGTACATTATTTTTTATATAGATAGCATCTATCTTATACTTTTATTTTTATATTTTGTTTCATTTATATTCATTTATTATAATATTAATACACTTAATGTAAATTATCGCAATTGAAAGCACTTAAAAATAATTAGAATATTACATAATTTTCGCATGTTATATGTATTTATTTTTTCTTAATATTTCATCATTAACTGGTGGATGTTCAACAATTGACATACATGCGTTAACAATAAGAATAACAATAGTACTATTTGTCAACACTGAGTGTGACCGTTTGTAAATTTTGTTTTTTTTTTTTCAATAATACGATCAATATGTCTCATATAATATTGTGTAAAAAAAAAAAGCGACATATATAGTGCCAATGGGTTTTAATTGTAAGCTAAATATTAATTTATTTTACGAAGTGCAATTGTAAAACAGATTATAATATTTCGTTCATATAATAAGTTACGCGTACGTATATTTGCAATTGCACTGCTCGAGTGTATGAAATTAGAATTTTTATATAGTTTGCGTGATAATATGAGACATAAATTTTTAAAATCAAGTTACTTAATCGGTATTATATCTTAGATGTAATTGACATTTGTCTAACTTTTATTTCTTACCATGTCGACGAATTTATTGGATAAGATTTTAATCGTTACACAAGTCAAATTTTAATTTTCCTTCTGTTACATCTCATTCTTTTAAATGTTGTATATCTCTTGTTCTAAAAAAAAAAATACACATTACGTAGACAAATACTTTTTTTCAATTTATTGATAAAGTTTATAATTCTTTGTAAATTGAATGTAAATGCTTTTTTAGAAATATTTAATGTTTTATAGTTTATTCAAACATATAAATAATATATGTTGCAATCCTAGAAATTTATACATGAATTGTGAATTGTTAATTTGGAACATTAATTTTTATTATAAATTCATATATAAAAATCAAAATTCTTAAATTTGGAAATATCGTTTATTTACAAACATTTTTCATAGGATATTACTGTTTTAAAAATAAAACATAGTTTCATTGTAAAAAGATGTAACGCTTGTTTTTTGTAAAACAACATTAAAGATAAAGACAAAGTTAAATTAATCAATCATTTATTCTTAACAAATATATTTTTATTTTAGACAATGTATTTAACGAACAATGGAAATTAAATGAAGTGTGCGAATTATTCATTTCTGTTGAAAAATTGTAAAATTTATATAACTTAAATATTATTATTGAATATACTGTACTATATATATATGTAGGCTCGAGTTGTTTAATATAAAACTGAAAATAATATGATTAGAGTAAGTAAAATGTACTAGATATATCTTATGAAACTAAATATAATTTCGTTACGTTTATATGTTATCTTTCAATAAATACAAAAACATCAAAATACATTATTTGAGTCGTTTTTAAGTTGAATAAGTTCAAAATAATGAAATCTATAATTTTTTTTTTTTTTTTTTTTTTTTTTTTTTTGGGG